>APFE030964925.1:222735-252823 GCA_000404065.3 Pinus taeda | reverse complement strand
CACTTGATCCGTGGCTTGACACCCGAGTGGTCCATGAATTCTATTTAAAGCGCATGGAGGGTCATTTGTAGGTTCACCGTGCATGAGAGAAGCTTATGTAAATTTTCATTCTTTTATTAATAAATTGCCTATAGTAACCACGTTGGCGCAGGCCGTGGACTGTTTCCCTCTCTGAGGGTTTTAACCACGTCAAAATACTGGTGTATTGATCTGTGATCTGTTTGTGAGCGGTGTCCTTTTGGTGTTCTGTCTGAGGAACTTACCCTGTAAATTCCTACACAGTAAACTATCCCTATCTGTCTTATTTTCATAACATCTTTAACTTTTGAACATGACCCATGGGAAAGGCTCCAAAAAATCATTCTCCCAAGGTGTCTCCAGAAGTGCACCGCCTGTCAAAAAGAGGGGAAGAATGTTGATTTTTGACCCCCTTTTCTGATTTGTCTCAAAATTTGAGCCCTGTTCGAAAAATATGAGGAAATGGGGTTTGAGAGGAGGTCATAAAATTTTTAAAATGCAAACCATTTGTCATTTATAGATATGAGGAAAAAGCGCATGCCAAGGCATTGTGAATCTAAAAAATAGTGCATTTTCTTGAATTTGCACCAAATTTCACCAAAAACCAAAAATGCTCAAAAAACTCCCAAAATTGGTCCAGAACTGCCAAATGAGGTGTACTATGCTATCATGGATACCTCAGCAAGAATATCCAAGTTTTCCTTCTCATATTTTCCTTTTAGGGTTTCCTTCAGCTTGTTTTGCATTTGTTTTGACCTTGAGGTTGCAAATCTTATTTCTGGTTTGGTAGTGGTGGGCCATGTGCCTCAACATCTGGTTATCCATTTTAACCTTTTCAAGAAGCTTCTCTAGATGGAAATTGACTTTGTCTAGCCAATATTCCCTCTCTTCATTGATTTTCATAGTAATTTTGTCTTCATTACTCAAATCCTTTACTAGTAGGTTTTGGTTTCTTTCTTTCTACAATGCCTTTTTTAGACCCATTGTCCTAGGCCTCTTCCTTCCAACCTACTTCTCCTATTCATCATGCTTATCATGCTCTAGAACTACTTTACCTTTGACCTATAATTGCCACAACATCTTGAATTTCTCTTTTTCCATCATTAGTTGTTTGACCTTGAGCTACCATTTTTCTTGCTCAAGGAAAGCAATGATAAATTTGGCCCTTGCCAAATTGTCCTGGAGCTCCATGATCTGAGAATCCTTCTCTTTGATAGTTTGTTTCAAGGTTGAATTCTCATCTGTTTCCTCCAAGTCAACTAGGTCAAAATCATTCTCAATTAGCTCCTCATCCTGCAAATGTGATCACTGTTGTGCTGATGTAGAAATCTTGGCCTTTTCACGAAATTGAGGAGCAAACACAAGTCTTTTTCCTCTCTGGTATGTTTTTGTCACCTTAGGTCTAGGTGCCTTGGGAACCTCTTCTGGTTTTTTTGGTGACCCTACCTCCATAGGTTGTGTTGATGTGTCTTGGTGTAGTCTCATGCCTCTACAAGGCTGCTTCAGTAAAGGTATCCCATGCTATGTTCTTTTCTTCCAATTGATGGAGGACTACAACCTTTATCAAAATGTGGTGGAAAAGGCTGGGGAATTTCTCTTTGTTTTTCATTTGACCATTTCAGACATTTTGATGACATGTCTACACAAGTAGTTACACAAGTTAAGAGGTTTCACAGTTGTGAAGTGCATGAGTAGCCTAATGTGATATTGATACAACCTGGAAAATCTCCTCTCACAAGTGAAAAGCTTCATCATGACGTTCATTAGTGGTGGATACTTTTCCAACAAGTATCTGAATGGAATGATGTGTGAATGAGCCTCTTTGTAGGGTGATTTCAAGAAGGGTTTGTATTGCTCAAGGTTTAGGCTCATGCCTTTGAACCAATACTCCCCATTATTTGGTATCCATGTGGCAAGGGAGATGGCATCAATTGAGAATATGAAATCAATTGTTTCAATGGTGGCTCCTTTCAGAGTGGTGGCAATCAAATCAGTGAGATGCTCTTGAAAACTTACCTCTCCCACTCTTTGACAAAACCCTAAGCAATTGACATCTTCAAAGAATTGTCTTATGAATGGTGAATAATTGATCTCATTGCAATTTGTGAGCTCATACCTCAGAATCTTCCCCGCTTTATGATATTTTATTTTCAATAATGGTGAAGAGTCTCCTTCCATTTCTATACCCTAGATGATAGGAAAGGGGAAAAAACAGTGAAAAGTGATTGAAGTGGTGAAATGAGGGAGTTAGGGAAGGGATATGGGAGTAGGGAAATTTTAGGAGATGGACAGGGGTTTTAGGAATCCTTAGGAAGTTAAATGAAGGGAAATGAATGAGGTAGATGAGCTAGGAAATTTAAACACAATCCTAGCTAGGGAAACTGCTCAATTTGGTAGATTAGTGCTAGGGTTTGTAGGGAGGTGAAGTGGAATGAAGGGAAATGTTTTTTTGGCAAATGGGGATGATGAGTTGAATGCAAATAGAGGTATAGGGATAGCTATTTTAGGGTTTCAAAGTTCCAACTAATCATTTGCAAGCTCAAAACATGAAACTCATAGAAAACCCTAGAGGACTAAACTCACAATCATTTTGTTTGTTTTGCTAAAGGAAGAGGGGATGCAAAGGAGTGTACTTACCTATTATGAAGTTGTTGTGTCTATCAACAACCCCCCCTTTTTATTAGTGTTAGTAATAACATTAATAAATGTGGACCCTTCCAAAAAATCAAATCTTAGCATCTAATCATGCCTTTCTTGTTTTTAGAATAAAATAAGATGTCAAAATGGAACTTGCTAAAACATGGAAATTTACCTTTTCATACTTTAAGTGCATAAAACTTCACAAACAATGAGTTTCTTATAAAACGTGGTACATGATCAAAAAACCTAAAATAACTTTATAATGGAAAGTTGTGAATATTAAAGTAAACCCTTAAAAAGACCCGCTTTAAGAAAATTATTCTCGCATCGCAAAACAATTACAGCAGGCCTCCCTTATAAAATATTACCCCCTGAAAATGCGATCCATGAAAATGTGAGATCATAAAATTCTATAACCTTATCACATCACACTTTAAAATGTGTGGTGCTACCTGATAAACTATAAGAAATTATCGCAAAATGCAATATCATTTCGCAAATTGCATGTCGCAACAACTCATGTAACGGTGGGCTTTAACAAAAACAAGTTTTGTGATATAGCGATCTGCGATATTGTGAAGCAAATTGCAAAATCGCTTTTATCACAACTCAAAGGGCTTAAGGTTCTATGAGAGTACTTCCCAACATTTGAGGTGAAGTTATGAACATTAAAGTTAAGCATAATGGTTCATTAGTGGTCAAAAGAACGATTAGGATCAGTGTAAAGGACCATTTGATGCAAGTTGATATCTTTTGATATGATTTAGAATTAAAGACCCTCCGTCACCTTGTTTTCATCCTTCTATTGATTATTTCTGAATTATCTATCATTGTTATCATAATTTTCTCTTTGCTTGCAACTTTCACGAAGAACACACATAGCAGAACATATGAAGAAATGGTGAAGAAAGGAAAGACACCTGTTGCTGAAAAGTCAGAAATGACCCTATTATTCACATATGCTACTTGTAATCGGGATGCAAGGACATCTACATGGGAAAAAAATGTATCAGGTGTTGGAGGAGTAACAACCAAGAATTATGGAAGTAACATTTACACCGAATGGATGTGCCTCTTCTGATGCGTCCCTAACTGAAGTTGCATGCTCATTTCTACGCCGCATTGCTCCAAAACCAAAGACACTCCCTTATACCGACATGGTTAAGTGGATTATAGACGAGGCAGACATCTCAGACAGGGAATTCAAGACAACAAGCGAAGAATTCATTGGGTCATTTACTCCAGACAACGTAAGGCTCATGTACCATCTGCTAGAGCCGCAGGCCATCTACAACAAACAGTTTGTCGAGAAGTTCACCAAAGAGAATGAAGACTTAGCAGAATGCATGAAGCATTGGTCAAACAATGAGGAAAGTCTCATAAAAGATAAAAATGGTATGTATGCCACTGGTTCTCTTTGTTCCCCTTACTTTTTTGCCATTGTATGTTATGCAGATTGTTTGGTAAACCAGACAACAACAAATTTTCATCATAATGGTTACCCCTAGTGGATGCGGCTATCAATGCCACAATAATGAATTGGGCCCAAATCCTGTCAGATAATTTACCAATGCAATTTTAGAATATAGAAGAAAAAGAAGCGTTGCTTCAAGGGTTTTATGGACACTATTTGTTTTGGTACCAAATTTCCTATTATGGGATGGAAGTGGACGGTTCAAAATCCACTTCCCATTAATTTTTATCACAAAGTTATGTGGGAACCAAATTTCGTGCCGCATTTCTTCAAAATTTGTCACAGAGTTATATTCCCCATTCATAAAAACATCTACAATAGAGATGCCCCAAGGTTTTCCCAAGAAGCTGAGGTAGATATTCTCCCCATAGCAAGATGGTTTGGGGAAGAATTATTCATGTATATTAGAGTGTTTGGCAGCATTACTTCAGCCCATGTGCTACCTTTTTACATCCCAGACAAAATGATGGCTAGGGGGATAGCCTATCAGACATGCGGCGAGGAAGGGATAAGCAAAGTACTGAAAGATTCCAAGAAGGCGATTTGGCCTCAATTTCCTATAGCATGTGGAGAATTTGCATTGCATGACTTAGGTCATGCTTTTAAAGAAGTTAATAATGTATCATCTTTACAACTACCCAAGTTCCCAGCAAGGCAATATGATACCTTTGTTATTGTAAAAGATTTTACTACAATGGTTAAAATAAAAGTATTTTCCCATGAAAAAGATCCCTTTGATGACAGTTTCCTGCAAAAAAAGACCTTCAAAGAAGTTCAGCATACAACACAAATTATTTTTGACCAATAAGGTCTCCAAACTTTTGATAATTACAGAAAATAGAGGTTGTCTAAGGTCCCATTGGACCAATTACTCATCAAACCAATAAGGAATCCTACTCCCAGCATAAGCATTAGTGAAGATTCAAAAGAGAAGTCCAAAACAAGCTCTGAAAAAGAATCAGTAGAAAATTTTGGCGATCAATCTAAGAATGAACATAGTAAGAGCAAGGAGTCAATAAAAGACACAGCCCAGTCCACAGCAAAGTCTAATCAGTAGACTTCGTTTGTAAAGCAAGATGAAGTCTCCACTCCTCTTACAAAGCAAGAAAAGCCACCCATAATTGATCTAGAAGGAGAATGGAAAAAGTTTAATAAGATACTTAACACAGAAGAACAAAGCATAGAGCCATGAACAAAACCAAAAGAAATGACCACGAAAATGGTAATAGAAAGGGAAGTCAACACTCAGGAAACAGAGCACATTCCCATTGCTACCTCATCTGAGATTGTACTAAGCATAGAGGAAATTCCTCCTCTAGATGTATTATACAGGCCACAACATAAAGCTCTCGTTAGAAGGCAAAGAAAGAAAAGAAAGTTGGATTCTATGCTCGCTCCTAAGGATGAACCTCTGGATGTTCTTTGGAAAGACCCATCTACAGATCCATCGACAAATCTCACTAGGCTCTCACAAGTTGTAGGTGCATACGCTTCAGCAACTATTGACAAGGCAACAGAGTTACAATCGCTGCTTAAAGAAAAAGAAGATAGGATTTTGTTTTTGGAAAAACAGTTATAGCAAGTCAGCATCAACCAACAAGTTGAAACGCAGTTGGCAAAACTTCAGCAAGACTTTCAGCAAATGCAATTGGCACATCAAAGCAGTTTAGCTAGTAAAGAAGAATAGTTACATAGTATAATAGAACTGCATAAAGATGATCCCAAAATTGGATAGTTTATCACAAAGGCACTTGGTCTCAATTCCTAGCTCTTGCAACAGAAAGAACTATTATACCAGAAGATTTCGCAATGGAATTCCCACTGCGAAATGAGTGATAATATTACAAATCAAGTCATGGAAAATTTACAACTTGAATATGGTTCAATTTTTAAGAAAGTCTCAGACTTCTTAGACTGGTAGAAATCCGAAGAAGGGTTTAGGGTAGACATGCCAAAAATTGATGAATCACACAAAGAGATTTTATTTGCGAAATGGGATTCTCATCTAAAGGAGGAAGAATAGGCAATGGAGGATGCGGCAGTGGCAGTGCACAGTGTCATCAAATGCATAAATGAAAATCTACACAAGGCTAATTTGGCAGCAGAAACCACCCCTAGCTTTCTTCCAAAAGCACAACAGCTTTAAGCAGTGTGGAAACAAGCAGCGGAGGAAAGGGAAGAGGCAATTAAACAAGTAAACAGATTGAACTGGGAAGCGTACTGGTAGTACCTGGTGAAACCACACAACCAACAGATGACCGTGAAGTGCCTGATGACTTCTACCGAGAAGATAGTTCTAGCTCTCACCAATGTCATATTTGCAGAACAGCTAAAAGCTAAAGTCGAAAAACTAACACTCTTAGAACCGATGTTGGATATTTGCGATCTAAAGAATCAGATGCAAGATTAGTCATAGATATATTTTATTTTTATTTTTATTTATTTTTTATTAAAATGAGGCAGGTCGTTTAAACCTCCTCATTTATTTTTGTAATATTTTTTTTTAGATTTCATAGATTAGTATTTAAACCCCTCTCATGCATTTAGAGAGGGGTCCAAAGTTTTATAAAAAACATTCTTCAGAACGCGCATTTTTCCACCCACTGAGGAGGTTTTGATAGAATTAATAGAAATTGATTTATTTTCTATTTGCGTTTAACATCTGCTACTAAAATTGCAGTTTTGTACTCTTAGTTGATGTTAAGTGATTTGAAGATAGATCAATATTGCTGGAGCTCATGAGTAGGACGTATTACGAATGGTACTTTTATCTCCTAATGATTTTTACCTGTGTCAAGAAATAAATCATTTTTAGTTATTTAAGTATGAAAGTTCAAACATTTATTTATCAGTATTGCACTTTTGTATGGTGATGACTTATTCTTTATGCTGAATATGTGAATGAATCCTTATGCGATATATTTCTCATATTGTTTCGGCTAACTTTTTATACGAAACAATTATTTTTAAATGGATTATCTTCTTATTTTGATTGAATTATCTTATTATCAATTTCTTTTAGAAATCATTTTAGATCACATATGTAAACATTACTCCCGGGATAGTTTTAGACTTAGATGTTTTCTTTGATTATGATAGATTGCATATGATGGTTAGAAGATAGATTAAATTTAGGACAAGTATTCACCCCATAAAACCCCAAAAATAAAAACATCATCCCGTTAGCACAAACATCATAAATAGATTGGGAAACTAGTCCCATCATCCCCATTAGGAGCCATTGTTCCAAACGGAAAAGGATATGCACTAAGTTCCGGACCGGGTGGTTATCCCCCTTGTTGGAATCCCGATTTTTCAAGCCTTCAACAAAAGCTTAGAGGATAAAAAAAATGAATTTAGAGGCTTAAAAGCCTGAATTTGAGCGATTTGTTACAATTATGAGAGACCCTGTCCCATGCGTAGCGCAGTTCACCGGTGTGTAGCGCCACCTCCAAAAGTGCAGTGCCACCTCCAGAAACATAGCACCAAGAAAAATTTTCAAATTTGGCTAAAAAAACCTATGTTTTCTAACCTAAGGAGGAATTAGCTTGATGACAAGGTAATATAAGAATGTAAATGTGTATGAATCTCTTTGGGCTTTTACATACATAGAATAATACCCGTTTGAGTGATAATGGGCCCCACATGTCTTTTCTAAACACGACTTTCATTCTTTTGAACCTAACAGCCTTAGACATTTGTAACATCGACTTTTTATCTTCTTTTTGACAGTGTACCTTCTTTTTGGAACTTTGAAACTGCAGCTATGAAGTACTTATTACATATAGAAACATGAAATTACATCTGAAATCAGAGTTTATTGAAAAGACTTTCTTATCACAGCTCATCCAATCCTGGATTTCATGCATGAAATGAAAGTGTTGGTGATGAGTGCCAGTATTACAGCAAGGATGATACAACTCCTAGGCTACCAGCTTTACTTATCAACCCGGGATTCATACAAACTTGGAGCTGACAGTGTTATATGCACAAGTAAAAGTGAAGGTCCTATCAGTGTCCATCCGATGAGAGACCCTAAGGGTTCCAAGCTAGACTTCTATATAGTCAGAAGAAGCTTGATTCTTTGATGAAAGAAGAGAAAATCTATTCTAAGAGAGCTACTCTACCGCAGTAAAGAGGAAAACAACATGTAATGCTAAATCACACCATATCCTAGTTAACCATTTAAACAACTATGCTAAGTAGAATTTCTAAATAAATACTAACCTAATGCTGCTATCTAAGTTACAAAAGTAAAGAGCATCAAACCATACTAATGTGTGAGAAAGAAACTAAACTAAATCTGTTTCCACTTTTTGGGGTTTTTTGGTAAAATCAAGCATGTAATTTAATTGTTCTTGTGGATGTGACAGGTGGATGGAAGGTGGTTGAGGATGGGTAAAAGGATTATGGAGTGATTGGATGGGTGGAAGGGTCCTACAAGGATTTTTGGACTTCCTAGAGGTTCCCCATCAATTCAACCTCAAAATAGGCCATTCCAGGAAAACCTATAGGATGTACTAGAAACCTACAAGATGATCGTGTAGGAATTACAGGAAACCTACAGGATACAACTGAGAGCTAATTGTAAGGTGCTGGAGGTGTTGGGAAGTTGGAAAAAGCTATGTGATGTGTGGGATAGAGTGTTATAAGGTCTAGGAACACTAAGGAGTTAATATCCAAGAGAAGAGATGGCTAGATTCACTCAATGTGTCTAGGGGGATTTCAATGAAAAAGGACAAAAAACTAGTGAGGGTGATGGTGGAACAAGAGATGGTTAAGGTTGATGAGGTGGAAGATGGATGTTGGTGATGAAGTCTAGACCTCCTCCTGAAGTACCTGTAGTGCTTAAAACATGTGTGTCTTTTAAGAACTACACAACAAGATACGTCTTCATAAACTAGAGAAGCATGAATTAATTGCCCATATTATGCATGAAGAAAGCGCTGAAGGAAATGAGAACATGAGTGAGATCTTATTGCAAAAATAGAGTAATGGAAAAGATGACAATGAAATGAACCAAATGTTGAATCAAGGCAACAAACTCCAAAGCTCATGCAAGAACTAGAAATCTATGTTTTAGGGGCTGCTGAAGGGTCTCTTCCTCAAGTCATGGTCCCAGAGGGAGGAAGTGATGCGGAGGCACCTACTGACAAATTTGTGGTGACCCTTTTTCTCCTTGCTAACCTTCTAACTGGAATAAGGCACAAATGGAAGGAAAATAACATTCAACCAATCTAATCTTCACTGTTGTAATAGAAATGCAGCTACTTAAGCAAATGAACAATCAAACTATGAATCTATGCTAACATACATGTACAATAAAGAGGAGCCTTGGCTACTAGGGTTGGGCCCTAACCCAAGAGCTTCAGCCCTCTCAGCTAACTCAATGCTGGCTCAAAACAAATCTCATTCTTATTATCAAAATAATGGATTACATCAAAAACTGTCACAAGTCTTGTAGCTCGAAAATAGAGTAGATTTTTACAATAAAAAATTTGAATCCTACTGAGGTCCTAGGCCTCTCTACTTATACATCTGAAGTCTCCAACAACTTCCTTAAAATTAGGGAGGCTCAACTCCCAAAATTCAAGATAAACTGGTGCTTTGTCTTTCACTTGCTCAGCTACCTTCTAGTCCTCATAATTTGGTTGTTTTCACTCCAGGCTGATGGAGGAATATTCGAATGGAGGGGTAGTAAATGAGGAAGATTTACCTCCTATGATTCCTCTCCCTTGTCCCATTCGAGTTTTGACCAAGGTCTTTGCCAAAATTCCTTGCTTTTATCCTTTAATCTTGCATGAAATGCACATTAGACCACAAAGCAAAATATCCAACTCTAACTCACCTCGTAAACAAAAGATAATCAAAAGTATGCAATAAGTTGTGAGAGTAGCTAGTTTAACTAGGCTAGAAGGTGAATTAAAGCCCATATAATTACCCAATGATGAGGCTCATCATCACCACCATACTGAAAGTGTTGCTCATCCTTTGAGCAACTTAGTCAATGTCCATGTCCTTCATGACTCTGGTAGCTTCTCTGACATACCATGCCTCCACTGTCGTCTCTTCTTCTTGGTCATAGAAGCCTACTTTCTTTTCTACTTCTTCCCACTAACTCTTTTCCTCTTCTTCTTTTATCCCTTCTAGCATCCCTAAGAGTAGTGGTGGAATAAGTTTTAGGCCTATCCAATTGACCTTCAACCTTTGCATTGATTTCTTATACATAGGTGTCCTATTGAGTTCCTCTCTCAACCTTTGAGGGGGGTGATATTCCCTGATCTTCAAGCTATGTGGCAGTGTGTTCCATCTCCTTAGGCAGGAATGTATACTGTCATCTCCTAGTAGCCTAAACATATCCTCGAGATGTGAAATTTCTTTCTCTTGGGTAGCAAGATATCTAGGTGCCAGTTGAGGATCATTTTCAATCAAATTATGGGTGTTGATTATTGCCATGGGATTTGATTGTTTAGCTCTGATGAAAAGAGGTTGATTTTGCTCTCTGGCCAATATTCTTTTCATCTCTGTAGCCCTTTACTCCTCATGGTTCATCCATGATGCCAACGCCATTAATTGTAGATCTCCTAGATTAGCATTAGGGTTCCAAACATTCATGTATGTGAGGGCCATGTTGTGCAAATAAAACTCAACCATTTTGGCCCTATTCTCTAGTGTACTTTGATCACAAAGATCAATAAAATACATGTAGTCCTGAAATGGTGTATTGACCATTTGTGCTAGTGTTTTATTCTTAAACTACAACCATTGTTCTTTGAGGTAAAGAGCATAGGAGTTAGCTAGCATCCTACACTAGATGGCCTCCAAGGAGAGGCTGGCCATACATGCTAGTTGGTTCTCCCTTTCCTATAGCTGTCCCCTTAGTCATGCATTTTTCCTCTCAAGTTGATATCTCATTATTGCTTCTCTATCACTTAAGCTACTTAGCTCTTTGCCCATTTCTTTGAACTTCTCTTCCATGTGCCCGATGTCTTCCACCCATTTTGACTTGAGGATTTTCATCCATCGGTGCATTCTGGCCCTCTCCTTCACAAGTTCAAAAAATAATGGGATGGCAATTTTTTGAGGTATCACCCTGCCTCCTTCAATAAACTGGTAGTAGTAGTCTAGGTTAGATAGGGGGATTGGTTCCTTTGTTTCAGGGTCTTGTTCTTTTGTTTCTTACTACTCCCCTACCTTGCCTTCCAATTTCTGTGCTTCCTGTAGTTTTTGTAGAGTATCCTGTAGGACTGTTTTTGCTTCCTGTAGGTTTTATTATGGATCGTGTGGGATGGCCTTACCCTTTAAGGAAGTTGATCTGGTACTAGGCCTCTTTACATAGGTGATTGGTGACTTAGGGGAACGCATTTTGTCTCTTGGTCTAGGGGAATCTTCAATCTCAATAGGAATATTTGTTGATATTTGTGGCTTCCCTTGTTTGATTCTTGTGCTCTTTCTTGTTCTCAAATATAGTGGGGATTGCCTCCTTCTTTTCCTTTTTTCTTGAATGGGGTGTTGAGAGCAGTGAGGGCAACTGCTGCCTCCCTCCCAGTAGCCTCTAGAGACACCCTAGGTGACTCCTCTTTGTTTTCTTCCCTTTCTGTTTCAATGCCTTCTTCCTCTCTGTTTTTCTTGTCTTCTTCCTCTTGTTGTTCTTCCTCATCTGCATCAGTTGCTTTCTTAGTTTCCTCCTCATTCCATCATCATCCTCCTTCTCTTCTCCCTCTTCTTCTTCTGCTTCATCATGTTCCTTTGTATCAGTTTCTTCTTCATCCGTCTCATCCTTATCTAGCTCTATATCTTCTTCTTCCTGTTTTGCCTCCTCCTCACTAACAGAGGGACTAACATCATAAGTGAGGATTTGATTTCATCCTCTGCTAGCAAGTCTCTGAAGGCTGACCATGTTATAGGGATTCTGAGGTTTTGGAGGGAATTCTCAATGAGGATATTGATCAACCCATGGTGAGCCAATTTTTCGGAATTCCCTTCCTTTACTTTGTTGTTGGAGTCTATGAGTGATTGCATCAAGAAATAGGGTATGTTGAGTCTTTGGTGAACTAATGTTTCTACCCCAAATATTAACTCTTCAAGGATCCTAAAATGGTAGCCATAAGCAACACTATATCTACCCTCACATGAGATATATTTGATGAGTTGGTAGCCTAGCTCACTCCACGGGTATGGCAAACTGTCCCTCCTTACTCCATTTTTGTCCTCTGTGGGTTCTTCAACTTCTAAAAAGAAATTCCTTTTTTCCACTTGATTGTCTCCTTTGTCTTCTTTTCTCCATGGAATTCCTAGGGGAAGTGTGGTGACCCTACTGATGAGCTCTAGGGAGAGATCTATAGTGAGGCCTCTAACTGAAATAGTGGCATGGATTATGCTGTATGGAGTGAGGGAATGAGCAAATTCTTGAGCCACCTCATCATCATACCCTGTAATTTTTTTGAAAAACCCCATCCAGTTGTGTCTTGTAAAGATTTCAAGCACTTGGGGGTGTTGTTGTATCCTCACAATGTTTGTAGGTTCTCTCCTATTGAACCCTCCTGTCAACTTGATTGTGAGGCTTAAGGAGAAAATGAGAGGGTTGACACAAATTTTTAAATTCAGGAGGAAAACACTGTCTACTATTTATGTAATTCACCTCCCATAATTGCTAAATTCACTAGATTTTAGAGCATTTCTAGTTCATTTTCTTGTAAATGGAGATGGATTTTTATAGCCTACCTCTTTAGAATGGTGGTAGTGGACAATTCGCGTGATATAACCTCTTGAACTCTTCTATGCCTATCCTATAAACTACCTCTATGTATCTTGTAGACAACCTCTATGTAGCCTGTAGACTAATCTTGTAGATTGTCTCCTGTAAACTCTTCCTGTAGGTTTTCCTGTGCATGCTCCTATAGAAATTCTCTTACAGAACAATGGATCCTTGCTTTTGGTGGGTGGCCAAAGTTATGAGAGTGACTTGAGTGAGGGAGTTTCAAGGAGGTGAAATGCATGAATGCATGCAAAATATGTTTTATTTCCCTTTATGTTGTTTCCGGGTTGAGGTGGTATGCTGGCAGTAGAGGTACATTGTCATTTTGGGACCATTGGTCCCCACTACCACCTCATCATTTCCCACTCCTCGTAATTAGCTCCCACCTCGTAGATCCATAGTTAACCACTTCTTTTCCTACTCCTCCTTTGTCTTTCAGTTGACTACAGCCACGTGTGAGAGGACACTCGGTTTTGCATGTGATGATTGAACGAAGGTGGCCAAGTTAACTGGCCACCTTTTCACTTATAAACCAACTATCTTGTAACCTTTACAACTTTTGATTAAATGATTCATATGAGTGAGTGAGTGGTATACTTACCTGTGGTTTTGATGCCATGCTGCAGTTGTCGAAGATCAAAGGTGTTGTGTTATTTATTTGCTGCATGGTTTTTCTTCTTCCTCCTCTTGTTGTATGCTAATGGTTTCTTGGCTTTTGCAGGTATCTGTGACGGAAGATCTAATGCTACTACTGCTATGGAGCTCCAGGATCATCCTAGTGAAGACCTGTAGTTGATGATTGACATTCCATGGGATAGGTTGCTACAGGATTTCCTACAGGATGTCTTGTAGCTTCTTTTCCCTTAGAATTCCTTAATCATGTTGCTAGTTATGGTTGTGAGGATTGTGCAATGAATGGACAGAGGGAGTAGGAGTGTGTGTGGAGCAAGGGACATTCAGGTAATGCTCTTACTCTCCTCCGTTTTTCTTTTTTTTCTTTTCTCATAACTAGCAAAAACTGATCTCTTTTTGTTTTGAATGGTGAGTGCAGGGATGATGACAATGGATGAGGTGAGGTGTTAGATCATGTCTAGGATGAACTTTAAGGACCTGACAAACCTACCATGTGCCCTCGGATTGCTTCTTGTAGGTTTTCTAGGCCACTCTAATTCCTATAGGATCATACTGTAGGTTTTTACGAGATCATGTAGGAATACAGGGGATCTTGTAGAAAACACACTCTTCACATAAATTGAAGAAACGGAGTTGAAAAATGATAGAAATGATGGAGGGATGCATGGTAAGGAGTGGAGGAGATGGATATGTATGAGGCAGGGTTCCCTTTGGATCTGCTTTTCTCCTTGATTGTCTTTCTCGCCCACTTGCAAATAACAATTATATCTTTCTCTCTCTCTCTCTCTCTCTCTTTTTTGAAAAACACCTAGGCTTCCTTATAGAGGTTTTCACCCTAGATGTTTGCTCTAGCCACCTCAAGGAAGGTTTTCACCCAGGGATCTTCTTATTCTTTTTTTTTTTCTTTTTATTTTTTTTCTTTTTTCATAAATGGGCCGCCTCACGAGGTTTTCAACCCAAATATGGGACTTAGGTGCCTCATGGAAGTTTTCACCTGAGTCCTTATTATTTTTTTCTTTTTTAGTGATCTGATGAGGGAGGAGCTAGAACTTGCTCTACCATCATCACGGTTTTATTGATATTGTCAATGAACTCTTGCTTTCATAAAGGCCTCTTTTACATTTTCAATCGGTCTCCATTGACAAGCAATGGAATGGCTTCTTCATATATAGTTCTAATTTGCACTGAACCATTATCATGACATCTCTCCATGACATATGGTCTGAGCCATCTTGTCCTTAGCTTGCCCTTGAAGTCTTTATACCTAGAATCATATAACAATGCCTAATCGCCCTCTTGAAATTGCTTCTCCCTAATATTCTTATCATGCCAAATCTTCCTCTGAAGCTGAGCTATCTCTGTATGTAGGAGGGCCTGCATTATGAACTCATCCAAGCCATTCAATTGGAACAATATTTCTTTTTTTGCATGACTAAGATCAAAATCTAGTTGGGCTTCCATCCTCAATGTGTTATATTCAAACTCAATGGACAACAAAGCCTTTTTACCATAGACCAAATCATAGGGTGTAAATCCAGTGGTGGTCTTCCATGTGGTATTATAGGATCAGGTGACCTCAACTAGTCTCTCTACCCAATCCTTCCTACTGCTGCTCACTACCTTCGTTAAGATGCCCTCTAGTGCCCTGTTGGTCACCTCCACTTTCCCATTAGCTTGTGGATGATAGGGAGTGGAGGTCTTATGCTTGATTTTATGATGGTTGAGAATTTCTTCAATCATGCTAGAGGTAAATTGTCTGCCTTGGTCTTTGACTAGCTCTTTAGGGTACCCAAATTTGTAGAATACACTCTCCCTTAGGAACTCAGCCACCTTCTCTTTTGTTACTTCCTTAATTGCCTTGGTTTCATCCCACTTAGTCAAATAATCAGTGCACACAATAATGTAATGTTTTTGCTTTGAAGGAGGGTTGATAGGTCCAATGAAGTCAATGCCCCACTTGTCAAATGGCTCGAAAGTCACTTGAGGCTGTAGGGGCATTTCATCTCTTGGAGTAGGCTTTCCCATCCTCTGGCACCAATCACACTGACTACTGTACTTTTTCACATCCTAATGAAGAGTGGGCCAATAAAAGCCTGCTTGTAACACTTTGAATGTTGTCCTCTTTGTTGCAAATTGACCTCCATAAGGCCCATCATGACAGGTTAGAAAGATGTCAAAAACTTCCTCTTCCCTTACACACCTCAAGATTTGATCTAGGCCAAGTTTGAAAAGATTGCCCACAATCCAGATGAAGGGGGTGCTTTTCCTGACTATCTTGTTCTTTTCTTTGGAGGGAAATTTTGGTGGGAACTGTGCTGATACCAAATAGTTTGCTATATCAACAAACCATGGAGAGAGAACTGAAATAGCAAACAAGTGCTCATCTGGTAACTGGTCATCCACCATTCCTTCTTCACCTGCAGGTAGATTCACCCTAGATAAAAAGTCTACAACAACATTTTCTTTGCTAGGCTTATCAACAATGGTTAGATCAAATTTTTGTAATAAAGGCAACCACCTTATAATTCGAGCATTCACATCTACTTTGTTCATTAAATATTTGGTTGCAACATGGTTAGTATGAACAAATGTTTGATAACTTGTAATGTAATGCCTAAATTTGTTTAATGAATTCACAACGGCCAGGAGTTCCTTTTCGGTCACTGTATAATTTAGCTCAGCCATTGACAAGTTCTTACTGATAAAATAGATGGCATAGGCCAGTTTCTCCTCTACCTGACCTAAGGCTGCTCCTATGGCTTTGTGTGAGGCATTAGCATGAATATGAAATGGGAGGGCCCAGTTTGGGCCTCAGAGAATTGGTGCAGTGGTTAACTTACCCTTTAGAATGTCTAAGGCCTCTTGGCAACTTTTTGACCATATAAACCCAGAAGCTTTGGCCAAAAACCCAAATAAAGGAGAAGCCAACTTACTGAAGTTCTTTATGAACCTTCAGTAGTATCCAACTAACCCTAAGAAACTCCTGACATCTCTCTGCTTTTGTGGAGGTGGGACCCTTTGGATGAGTTCTATTTTGTTTGGGTCCACTTGTAGTCCTTGTTGATATATTGGATGACCTAGCACAGTCCCTTCAGTCATTAGGAATTCACATTTTTCTGGACTGAGAGACAGGTTCATTTTAATGCATCTGTGCAATACTTTGCCTAGGTTAGTCAGGTTTTCTTGGAAATCATAGTCATAAGGTGTAAAATCATCCATATAAATTTCCACCACCTCATGTACTAATTCGACAAAAATACTCAAGACAGCTCTCTAGAAAGTGGCAGGAGCGTTGCATAGGCCAAAAGGAAGCACCCTATAGCCAAAAGTACCCCAAGGAATGTGATCTTATCTTGCTCTTTTGGGTAGATTTGGATTTGGTTGTACCCACTGAATCCATCTAGGAAAGAAAAAAAAATTCCCTGTCAGGCCGTCTAGCACTTGGTTGATGAAGGGTAGGGAAAAATGATCCTTCTTTGTGGCTTTTCTCAACTCCCTATAATTGACACAAATCCTCCACTTATCATTTTTCTTGGGAACTAACACTAAAGGAGACACCCAGTCACTGTCAGAGATAGGGTAAATGAATCTTGCATCTAGAAATTTTTGCAGTTCTTCTTTGACTGTATATTTAAGTGATGGCTTCATCCTCCTTTGTGGTTGCAAGACCAACTTGCAACCTTCTTGATGTATATGTGGTGAGCACAAACTAAGGGGTGTACTCCCTTCATTTCCTTGTAACTCCAAGCGAAGGCTTCTAGGTTTTCTCTCAGCATGTTGCATAGCTTTTCCTCTTCGAGAGCAAAAAGTGATGGATTAATTTTAAAGGTTTTCTTTGGGCCGAATTCTATGGTTTTGACACAGAGTGGGTTGGAATCAGCCAAGAATAATTCAATTGGATGATTGTTTAGGGTTTCCCTTACTTCTTCTTCTAATGGTATCAAACCAGGAGTTGGAATTTGGAGCAGGTGTTCAATTAAGTCAACATCATCTTGTTGTCCTCCTCCTATGGTTGCTTCCACAACATAAAGTTGGGTGGAATAAACCTCATCTTCTTCCTCCTCCTCCAACCATAAAGGTAGATCATGCTCTAGAGAAGGTTGAGCAGGAGGGTATAGGACTAACTGTTTGGACATATGTCCGTTCTTGATGGTCATATTCCTAGCTCTACAACTAATGTAAGCATCAGTTGTGGCCAATCATGGCCTCCCAAGGATGAGAGGATAACCAGTAATTTCAGCCTTAGGTTGGAGAACTATAAAATCTACAAGGTACTTCCAGGAGTCAATGGAGACCATCACATCCTTCACAATTCCCTCAAGGGTGACTGTGGAATGGTTTGCAAGTTGCAGAAAGATTGTGGTCTTCCTCAATGAACCTTGGAGGCTGAGCTTGAGCATGGTGTCCTTGGTCATCACATTAATGGAAGCCCCAAGATTGATCAGAGATGTGTGGGACAATGGTGAAATTGATGTGCACATCTACTACAGGGCTTCGAGGGTCCAAATATTTTGGATAGATTACCTGCCCTAACATTAAGTCAGACAGTTGCCCAATGAAATTAATGGTAGGGGCATCCCTTTTTCTCCTCCTTGGATGCTTGAAACACTTCTCCTTAATCAATTTATTGTAAATAGGAACATGTTTTATTACCTGGAGAAGGGGGATCTTTGCACATAGATTTTTCAATTCTCCCAGAAGTTCAGTTTCTTCTGAGGTAGACTGGATTGGTTGGTCTAATCTCTCAGGAAAGGGTGGATTTACTTTAAGGCTGCTTTCCTCTCTTTCTTCCTTAACCTCCCTATGTGGAGGGGGAGGTTGGTTATCCGAGAGAATTTTCCTACATCTTAGGTTCATCTCCTAGATTTTTATATCATAAGTTGGATATGATGTCTCTCCACTGTATACTTGTTGAGCCTACCTATTGTTTGGGTTCGAATTTGGTTGGGCAGACATCTAGGGCTCCTTGGGTGGAGCAGAGTGTAAGAGCTGTGGTTGGGTAGGTGGTGGAGGCAATATAGCTGGACCATTGTTGTATTGGAGCCTCCACCCTTGGAGTGGTGTAGTCCACTGAGGTTGTGGCAGAGCATCAGGTTGAAATGACTGGCTGGATAGTTGGCAATGATATTAAGATGCATAGGACCAAGGAGGGGGTGTAGACCAGGAAGGATGAGCAAGGGGTCCCCTTGAAGGTATATCTATGGTTTGGTTGGGGTTGTAATATGCATGAGATGGCCCTTGCATGCCCTACTGGTATGGTCTAGGCCAAGGAAGTCTCCTTTGGTTGATGTAACAAAGCTTCTCAGTGACCCCTTTAGCTCCTTGATATACTGCTTTAAGTCTGGGTAAAGAAGGGCACTTATTTGTTGAGTGGTTTTCTTCACAGACCAAAAAAATTTCAATACAGTTCAATGGACATTTGTTCCTAGGATGCCTCCTGGTGCATATGGGGAAAAATATGGCCAAGGCTCTCTCTTCTTCCTCTTGCTTCACTTTGATGTTCATGGTGTCTAATTGCAAGGCAAGGGTTTGTAGCATCTCACTTTTGAAATCATCCAACATATTTCCAATTTCAGCCTTGATTGATGAGTTGGAAGATGATGTATTGGCCATAGGTTGACTACCCCTACCATTTTTCCTGGCTGCCCTAGAATGGTTTCTAAAGACAATCTTGATATCCTCATAGGGTAATTGGTAGATGTCTCCTCCTGCTAGAAAATGTAAGGTATCCAGAAGATCTTACCTTACTCCTCTGAGCACGACCAACTTTAGTGACTCAGGGTCAAGTGTGCACTTGGCCCTTTTGTAACTAAGCTGGAATCTTTCTTCATAGTCTTCTAAGGATTCATCCTGGCCCATGGTCATCCTGAAAATTTCTTCTTTAGTATCCTTTGACCTATAATAGTCTCGATATTTGTTGTTAAAAACCTGTTTGATCTGAGCCCAAGTTGTGATTCTATCTCCAGGTAAACCCATGAACCAGTGCAATGCTACATCCTTGAGGGTAGATGGAAACAAATTTAATTTTTGCTCATCATCTATATAGTCATAGGTTTGGCATATAATAGCAAACTCAAATAGGAAAGTGTCAGGGTCCTTTGTGGTCAGGCCATGGAAATGAGGTAGGGCAGAGGGGTTTATATTCTTCATTATAGTGTCCCTGTTGGTTTCCCGAATGGGGAAGGCACCCTCAACTGTCTCTCTATTCCCTCTGTCAATTCAGTTTTCAGCCATTGGTTCAGTAGGAATGGGTTCTTCTTCTTCTTCTTGCCCTGTAGGTTCTTCAAATATGTCAGGTTGCTCACCTAAAGGCTCGTCCAATTCATAGCCACCGAAGACGAGAGAAGGTTGGTCGTTGGATGCACTGGGGGTGTTTGCCAAGAATTTCCCTAAATTGTCCCTATTCCTACGAGGCATGAAAGGAATTGCTTTTGGGTTGGTTTTTGTAAGATTTTTTTTTAAGCTAGAAAGTAATTTGCAGAAATAAAATTGCTGATTGAATGAAAAGTCACTAACAAAATGAAGAAGCTACTTGTTGAATTGAAATTCTACTTGCAGAATGGAAAGGAAAGCAGATAATGAAATATGAAATAAAGGAAGCTACTACATTACTTTTGGAGAAATAAAGTAATGGCAGAAAATTGAAGACAAGAAGTAGAAGAAAAGAAAGCAGTACTCACATTCTACTCAGACACCTCCCCAACAACGGCGCCAAAATGTGATGAGCACTAGTATTGCAGCAAGGATGTTGCAACTCATGGGCTACCAACTTTACTTATCAACTCGAGGTTTGTACAAACTTGGAGGTGACAGTGCTATATGCACAAGTAAAAGTGAAGGTCTTGCCTGTTGTCACTGTTCATCTAGTGAGAGACCCCAGGGGTTTCAAGCCAGACTTCTATAGAGTCAGAAGAAGCTTGATTCTTTTATGGAAGAAGAGCAAATCTATTCTAAGAGAGCTACTCTACTATAGTAATGAGGAAAACACCATGTAATGGTAAATCACACCATATCGTAATTAACCATTTAAACAGATATGCTAAGTAGAATTTATAGATCAACACTAACATAATGCTACTATATAAGTTACAGAAGTAAACAGCATCAATCCATACTAATGTGAGCAAGAAAACTAAACTAAATCTGTTTTCATTTTTTTGGGTTTCTTGGTAAAATCAAGCATGCAATTTAATTGTTCTTGTGGATGTGACAAGTGGATGGAAGGTGGTTGAGGATGGATAAAAGGCTTATGGAGTGATTGGATGGGGTGGAAGGTTTCTAGGAGGCCTTTTCTGACTTCCTAGAGGTTCCCCATCAATTCGGCCTCAAAACATGTTGTTTTAGGAAAACCTACAGGATGTACTAAAAACCTACAGGATGATCCTGTACGAATTATAGAAAACCTACAAGATACAGCCGAGAGCTAATTGTGATGTGTTGGAGGTGTTTGGAAGCTAGAAAAAGGTGTGTGATGTGTGGGATAGGGTGTTAGAAGGTCTAGCAACACTTAGGAGTCAATATCCAAGAGAAGAGATGGCTAGATTCACTCAATGTGTCTAGGGGGATTTCAATGAAAATGGACAAGAAAACTAGTGAGGGTAATGCTGGAACAAGAGATGGTTAAGGTTGATGAGGTGGAATATGGATGCTGGTGATGAAGTCTATACCTACTCCTGAAGTACCTACAGTGCTTAAAACATGCATGTCTTTCAAGAACTATGCAACAAGATACATCTTCATAAACTAGAAAAGCATGAATCAATTGCCCATATTATGCATGAAGAGAGCACTGAAGGAAATGAGAACGAGTGAGATATTATTGCAAAAATAGCATAATGGAAGAAAATGACAATGAAATGAACCAAACTCTGAATCAAGGCAACAAACTCCATAGCTCACACAAGAACTAGAAATCTGTGTTTTTGGGGCTGCTGAAGGGTCTCTTCCTCAAGTCAATGTCCCAGAGGGAGGAAGTGAGGTCGAGGCACCTGATGAAAACCTCGTGGTGATCCTTTTTTTCCTTGCTAACCTACTAACTGAAAGAAGGCACAAATGGGAGTAAGCTAACATATAACCAATCTAATCTACACCTAATGTAATGGAAATGCAGCTACTTAAGCAAATGAACAATCAAACTATGAATCTATGCTAACATACATGTAAAATAAAGAGGAGCCTTGGATACTAGGGTTGGTCCCTAACCCAGGAGCTTCATCCCTCTGAGCTAACTCAGCGCTAGCTCAAAACAAAACTCATTCTTGTTATCAAAACAATGGATTACATCAAAAACTGTCACAAGTCTTGTACCTCAAAAATAGAGTAGAGTTTTACAATAAAAAATCTGAATCCTACTGAGGTCCTAGGCCTCTCTACTTATACATCTGAAGTCTCCAACGACTTCCTTAAACTTAGGGAGGCTCGACTCCCAAACTTCGAGATAAACTGGTGCTTTATCTTTCACTTGCTTGGTTGCCATCTAGTCCTCATGATTTGGATGTTTGCACTCTGAGCTGATGGAGGAATATTCAAATGGACGGGTAGTAAATGAGGAGGATTTACCTCCTATAATTCCTCTCCTTGTCAAATTCAAGTTTTGACCAAGGTCTTTGCCAAAATTCCTTGCTTTTATCCTTTAATCCTGCATTAAATGCACACTAGACCACAAAGAAAAATATCCAACTCTAACTCATCTCATAAACAAAATATAATCAAAATTATGCAATAAGTTGTGAGAGAATAGCTGGTTTGACTAAGCTAGGAGGTGTATTAAGGCCCATATAATTACCTAATGATGAGGCTCATCAGTTGGTGACCTAGAAAGCCTAATGACCTAATGGAGACACTAGACTGAGTGAAATCATGATGGTGATGACAGACACGATTATGATACTCTCTTAATGAGGATACACTCAGATGAATGATGAAAGTGACCGGCATGTAAAAATTCTTGAGAAAGTGAAAATAACCCTAGACATAATAACTAGTGACCAAAGTTTTTGAATGGGGGACCTAGTAGAATGAAAAAAACTTGAACCTAAACCCTAATGGAAATGTTGAAAGAGAACATTTGATTACTGGTGGCAGGTAAAAAAAAGACTGACACTAACAGGCTCAACAACATTTAAAATACTAGTCATAAGAGCATAGTCTTTATACCTTGTTCGTAAGTGAGTCTGCCTACCTAATATCCTTGGTAGCATACTTGCCTCAAATCTATCTTGATCACTCGTGATTGGAATTGGATTGCTAATTGTACCCACATCACTATATTCTTCCTTTTGATGTTGTCATTGCACATGGTTGTCTTTGGCTTCATCATTTATATCATCAATTAGTAAAGGAATGTGCAACTCCTTATAGCTTTTGTCTCTATTCCCTTCATCAACATGTTCATGGAAGATAACATCTCTACTCACAAATACCTTGTGAGTAGATGGATTAAATAGTTTATATGCGTTGAAATCAGAATAGTACCCTACAAATATGCATTTTATGGCTTTAGCATCCGATTTATTCCTATCGTCCTTAGGAATATGTGCAAAAGATTTCGAACCAAATTCTCTTAAATGACTGATTGTAGGCTTAAAACCATAGAAATCCTTGAATGGAGTCTTGAGATCAAGACTCTTAGTTGAACTTATATTCTTTAAATAGACCGTAGTATTAATAGATTATGGCCAAAACTTGTTATATAGGTTCTTACCTTTCAACATGTTGTGTGCACACTCCAACAGAGTTATGTTATTTATCTCTACAACCCCATTCTATTTTGGAGTGTGGGGTACTGTAAACTATTGAATTATTCCATGATCCCTGGAATATTTGGTGAAGTTTCCAAGCTTGTATTCTGCCCCACGATCTAAGTGAAGAATTTTAATGACATTCCCTGTATGCTTTTCAACCATACTTATGAATTATTTAAAATATTCAAAAGTGTGACTTTTAGTTTTGACAAAATATACTCAAGTATATCTTGTGCAATCATCAACAAATAACGAAAAATAATAAGCTACTCCTAAGGAGCTTGGCTACATTTGTCCACATATATAAGTGTGCACAAGTTCGAGTATATCTCTCTTACGCCTATTTAAATATGAGGGAAATTCATCCCTGTGCATTTTTCCATGTTCACATCCTTCACAATCAACATGTGTATTTCGTAAAATAGGAAGTCCATTAACCATACCTTGTTTCTGTAGTAGCAATATGTCATGAAGATTGATGTGTCTAGATATTTGATGTCAAAGATCCTCTGTTGTCATAGTTGTTGAAGGTAAAGCTTGATGTGACATGCTTGTAACATTCAACTTATATGGGCCTCCAACTTGTATGCCTTATGCCACTACTTCTAATGATCCAACAAATCCTTTATGACATAATAGGTTTTGAAAATTTCTACCTTCAAGTTCAGATCTGCAATCATGGAAACCAAGATTAAATTATTTTTAATGTCTAGTACATGCATGACTTTTTGGATGCGCCTGATATTACCATTAGACAATATCACAAGAATATCCCCATGCCCTTTAATCTTGTATGCTTTGTCATCACTAAGGTATATATTAGCACCATTGTTGGTCTCTTTAAAACTTTGAAACCAATTCTTATTACCTGTCATATCAGTGGATTCTCTGGAATCCACAAACCAAGTTTTGGCCTCATCAATCTCAGTAGAGAAAGGAAAAACAGACACAAACAATTTGAAGTCATGATTCTGATTTTCATTAGCAAAGTTCCATGTATGCTTCTTATGTCTATGTCTGGCTTCATCAATCTTCTTTTTATAACAATTTCTAGCAATCTGAGCAGTTTTAGCACAGTAAAAACGCTTGATTCCTGAATCATTTCTAGTTGATGACATACCTTGGAATGGATTTTTCTAGGGTGTACCACCACCTTTCTATCATGCTCCTTGTTTCCCTTTGAAATAATTTTTCTTTGCCAATCATTCTAGGTTTGCATTCTGAGGCTTCAGATTCATATGCCTCTCTTCTTCTTGCATCAAGATATCTATCAATTCTTTAAAGTTGAGATATTTCTACCTCACTCCCAGCCCTGTAATAAACATCTGATAATCACCAGTCATACCATTTAAGGTAATCATGAGAACATCAATGTTGGAAACTTTCTCTCCTACATCACCCAACTTCTCTCTTAGCTCTTTGATTTGAGAGATGAATGCAATAATGGATTCATTCTCCTCCATTTTCATAGAGAGAATCTTACTCTTCAGAAAAAACAGGAGATTTGTATTCTTTATCTCATACAGATCCTTGAGAGTCCCCCAAATATCATTGGTAGTTTTGCACTCTCTGATGTCTTTCACTGATATTTTCAACAACAACTTCGCTTTGTTTTCCCTCCTCTCCCAATCTTGTATTGTTGTTGTTGTTCCTCCTCCAACTATAGTCAGCTTCGGTCTTCCCCATTCACAATTTCCCATGCACTTGAGCCCTCGTGAAGTGTTTGTAATTTGACCTTCCAATTGGTGTTATTTAATCCATTGAGCTTATTGGTCTCATTTGGATACGATTCTACCATGTGATTATTCATTGTGACAGGATCGATCTATGGATCTACCACAAGATGCTCAATCTCTAGTAATCGATTTGGTCAACAACTAAAATACACTAGCACCGATGATCTCAATCTCAAAAAAAGCAAAAAAATGCACCAAAGGAGCGATATCTACCTTATCAAAGCACCACCAAAAAACATGCACCAAAAACCCGACTTTAAGCAATTTACCTCAGCCTCAACATACCAATAGATCAAAATAGAGTACCATCCAAAACCAGAGCAGGCTTACAACAACAAAAGCCACAAATCACGAAATATTATAGAAGGCGTGAATTGCAGTAGTGAGCACAACATTCAAAATGATTAAGGAAAAAAAGTTGGAAGGGAAGGCTTCCGATATGCTCAACCTTCACAGTTAGGGAAATCTCGGGAAAAATGGTCGAAGTCACCACAGAGATAGCAGCCTCACTCTGGAGTGATCTAGCTTCAAGCGATCTCAATCTTATTGAAAAGGATCTTGGTGTGATGCCAAGGGATATGGTTCCTCGAAGCAGTGTCGGCCTAAAAAAATCATAGGAAAACTATAACACTATGCCAACAATCTCAACAATGATCTCAAGCTTCAATGCATATAGACTTTACATGGAGCATATCAACTTCAAATGGAACATTCCCAACCTCAAAATAAAATACAAAGCCACCACAACTTTCTTTTGGCCTTGTGCCATGAAAAACCTAAAGAAAATACATCAATGCATAAATAGGGGATCGAGTCTGTGCTTATGACCTGCGCTAAACATGATCAATGTAAGGAAAGGGGAATCAACACGAGAATTGACCCTAAATTTCATGATGATCCCCGTTATCACCAGCATGAGAATGAGGGAAAAATGTCGTGGTCATGTTGCTTTTCTTAGCAAAAAATGAGTTTCACAACAACCCCTTTGCCTCTTAGGCTCTTTCGACAACACCTCTCTCTAGCCAACAAGGCTCTCAATTCTTCACCACCAAAGCTTTAAACTGTCCAGCCACCAAGGCCCGTAAATTGACCAACCACCAAGCCTCTCATATCAACCAGCCACCAAGGCTCAAATTTGCCGCCAAGGCACTTAATTCAACCACCAAGGCTCACCCGCTTTGATACCATGTTAAAAAATTGAAGACAAAACTAAAACACTGAAACTAGAGCTCAGAGGTGAGTAAGTTTCTCCTGGAAACTGCTTGGGCAGCACCGCACACATTCATTAATCATGGAATCACAATATATAAGTTTACATCAATTTAGGGAGATCAAAATTGTCTCCTAGAAAATAGAAACTAATTCTAATCTAGGATACACACACAACTGTGAAATAAACTTTCTCCAATATTACATAATTTCTCAATTATTTTCAACTATCTCATCCTTTAATTTGTGTACATTATTAAGAATATTCTAAAATATTATTTGGAGGTTAAGATTCATTTTACTATATAAATTAAAATAGTAATCCATATTCTATCCATTATATATGAAAGCTTGAGTGGACCTAATGGTTAAGAGCATGTGTTTCCTCCTAAAAGGTCATAGGTTCAAAACTAAAGGTGGTAGAGTATATATGCCTTCATAGACTTAGAAGTGAAATAGGTGTGCTGAGTGCCTTGAGGTCTAGTACGCCAATTTGGTATCTAGCTTGAAATGCGTTGAGGTCTAGTAGGCCAATTTGGTGTCTAGCTTGATCTTTGCCTCATCAAAGAACCACAAAAAAAAGTCTAGTACGCCAATTTGGTGTCTAGCCTGATCTCTGCCTATCAAAGAACCACAAAAAAAACACACCAATTTAGCTCAGCCTCAACATACCAATAAATTGAAATAGAGTACCGTACAAAACTGGAGTAGGATTACAACAACAAAATCCCCAAAACACGAAATCTTAGGGAAGGCATGAATCTTGGTAGCGGGCACAACATTCAAAATGTTGAAGGAGAAAAAGTTGGAAGGGAAGGCTTCCGATATGTTCAACCTTCACAGTTAGGGAATCTCAGGAAAAATTATCGAAGTCATCATATTGATAACAACTGCCCTCTTGAGTGATTTGGCTTCAAGCAATCTCAATCTTATTGAAAAGGATCTCGGCGTGATGCTAAGGGCACTGATTCCTTGAATCAATGTCAGCCTAAAAAAAATGACAAGAAGACCAGAACACTATGCTAACGATCTCAGCAATGATCTCGAGCTTCAATGCATATAGGCTTCATATGGAACATATCAGACTCAAATGGAACAAGCCCGACCTCAAAAGAAAATATAGAGCCACCACAACTTTATTTTGGCCTCATGCCATGAAAAACCTCAAGAAAATGCACCAATGTGTAAATAGGGATCGGGTCCGCGTTTATGACATGCATTGATCATGATTGGTGTAAGGAAAGGGGCATGAGCACGAGATTGACCCTAAATTCCGTGATGATCCCCATTATGACCCGCACGAGAATGGGGAAAAATATCACGCTGGTTCGACTTTGCTAAGAAAAAAACGAGTTTCGCAACAACTCCTTTGCCACTGAGACTCTCTCGAATATGCCTCTCTCCAATGTTGAGATTTTCTGTTTGGAGTAAAATAGGCAAAAATCTCTGTAGGTGACAACAATAGAAATTTTATTGCTAGATTAACTCCAGTTTGTTGGGAGGGAGTTAATGCATCCTAAATTTGAGTTGAGAGGATTTATGAGGCAGTTAGATCCTCTTTGCTATATAACAGGCAACCATTCGGATTGTTTGCTAAGAGGGTGAGAGTTTTGTGAGGATTTTATTATGTAATCTCCTGTTTGATTAATAAATTTCCGATGCCTATGTTGTGTGGACGTATCCCAGATTGGTTGGGTGAACCACGTTAATTCCTGTGTCTTGATGTGCTTGATTTATCTGTTGCATTTATTGATTTAATTAAGTTGTTCTTCTGATCTCCAACAAGTGGTATCAAAGCAGTTGGAGGTGGAGCGCATGCTGGAGGTGGAGTGTCGTAGATCAACTGCTGATGCGTGAATCTACCTGATTGCACTGCTGCGTGGAAGTAACCAGCAACGTTGCACCAGAAATCGATTCAACAGCTGCGTGGAGTGCGGGCAGCGTGTCGTGTATTGGCGTGATCGTGGCTGAGCGTTAAGACATTGTTGTGTGCATGGTCTAGTTACCTGATAGTGTTGAACGGTGCTGTGGTGGATAACTGTTATAAACTTGGTGCGGTGTTCGATAAACTAAAGGAGGTGCTGCGCCAGTGTTGCACAGTGTTGAACGGTGTTGCCTGCGTATAACCATTATAAACTTGGTGCAGTGTTCGATGAACTAAAGGAGGTGCTGTGCCAGTTCGTGATAAGCTTTTGTTCATTAACTGAGGTGATGTCTTGCGCTCTGTTGGGTTTGCGTACAGAATGCAATGGTATGTGGTGATTACATTCTCCTTCTCGGTATTTAATTCACACCATAAACTCATATTTGAGCCATAGAAGATGTTGATGTAGTTGAATTAGACAGTCTGCGCCTATCTTTAGATTATACAGCCATGAAAACATGAATGCCATATATACGCAATCCATTTTAGATTCATTTATGGTTACAATGTATTTTGTCATTTAACTTTAAAGGATTGGTGCTGCTAGTGGAATTACATTGTAGAGGTGTCAAAAATTTCCTAAATTGTCAGTACACGAGTGTGGTTCCAGTATATACCTACGTTTGGCATATTTTTTTTTGTTGCCTGCGTTTAATATAAAAGCACGGAGAGAGCAGTATATAATAGCGGTTGGAATACTTTTTGATGCTTGTGTTTAATATAAAACAGAAATCCATTTTTTGTTCTCTTGCATGCCAAAAGCATTAAGGATAGAACAACAAATTTGTTGTTTAAATGGGCATTGTTGAATTAAATAATAAGAGCAGAAGCGTTGAGATAAAGCAGAATTTTTTTCTGTGAAGTACAAAGGGCAGATCTTTTTTTTTTTCAAAGGCAAAGGCAGAAAGGCATAGGTAGTTTTTTTTATTGTTGGTATTTAAAGTTGGATATTGGAGATTATTGTGTTTTTTGTTGATACAAAATGACGAAAAATCAGAGTGCCCAGTTTGAAATTGAGAAGTTTAACAGCGAGAATAATTTTGAGATCTGGAAGGTGAAGATGCATGATTTGCTTGTCCAACATGGCGTGGCAAAGGTGTTGTTGGGCAAGTCCAAACAGCCTTACAACATCACATACAGTGAGTGGGCCGAGATGGATGAAAGAGTGATTAGTGCTATTCGACTGTGTCTAGCTGATGATGTCATGTTTAATATTGTGTTGGAGACAACAGTTGTTGGTTTGTGGACAAAACTGGAGAAACTATACATGACCAAATCCTTAACCAATAGGATTCTCCTGAAGCGACAGTTGTACAGTTTGCGAATGAAGGAAGGTACATAGATTGTTGATCATTTAAATGCTTTTAATACTCTTCTTGTGTAATTACAGAGTATAGAAGTAAAAATTCCATTCGAGGATAAAGTTATTACATTATTGTGCTCGTTGCCCGAGTCATGGGATCATTTTGTTACTTCTATAAGTCTTAGTTCATCATAAACTATTGAGTTTGATGATGTAGTTGCACCCTTATTATCGGAAGAAACAAGGAGGAAGTCGCATTCTGAAACCTCTACATCAGAAGCTATGATGGTTAGAGGTCATTCGAAAGAAAGACGCCCCAGGAAGCCGAGCGACTCACGTTCAAAGTCGAAAGGGAAGAAGAGTAAGTTAAAGTGCTGGTTTTGTGGAAAATCAGGGCATTTAAAGAAGGACTGTTGGAAGCGACAGTAGCGAACTTCTAAAGCAGATTCTTTGACAGAGAAGAAGGAGGAAAATACGACATATACAGGTTCGACATCTGGTTCAGGTATGAGTGATGAAGTATTATCAGTTAATGTGTCAAATCATGGTCAACATTGGTTGTTAGATTCCGGTGCATCAAACCACATGTGTATCCATAAATAATTGTTTAAGGAATATAAATCAATTAATGATGGAGTTGTGTACATGGG
>APFE030964925.1:126157-197304 GCA_000404065.3 Pinus taeda | reverse complement strand
AAATCTCAAGCAAAGAGGCAAGGTAAGGTGTGATAAGTTTCAAACCATTGGGCATGGAGTCATGGATTAAGGCTTGCTATTGTGTTTTCTTGATCATAGGAGGATTAAGGAGTGGGATAGCCACACATGATATAATTATCAATCTACTGAAAGGATGTAATGAAGATCAGAGATGAAAGGCAAAGAAGAATCATTTCATCAGACTGAAAAAGAGGAGAAGTGGATGAATGATTATCTAGGAGCAGCTAAGAATTCCTAAACTCTCATTCATATGTGAAAGAAACAGTGTAAACAAGATCATTTAAGTATACATGTTCATAGCTATTTCTGATAAAAACATCAAAAAATGTAGAAATTGAGCTTAAGGTGTAGTTAAACAAATCCTAAGCTATTCTTCTTTTCTACACTTTAGATGGCGGAACGGTGGTAAAACAAACATGAAAATTAACAGAGTTGAGAAACACTTATTGAACCATGTAGAAGCACAAGAATTTCGTAACCACTCCTCGGCCAATCAAACACATCAAACAGTTTTGAAATCCATGCTTTCAGCAGTCTTTGATTATAGAAAGTATGACAGTTACAGTGCGGGTCTCTGCTTGAAGAAAATGTCGAGATATCAAAGATTAAGCAATTTCCTCGACTCACCAACCAACCAACAACTCCATCTTTCAGGGTGGTATATATAAGAAAAATATTAGAAAGTCATTTATTACAATTGACCTAAATAGGTTTGCTGGAAAAGCTTTTCTAAAAACCTAAGGGTTGCTGGAATTAAATGCAGGTAAGTCCTTTGGGTTGCGCTAGAGGCAGCTGAATCAAAAGGAGTGCAATGTGGCCTTTGGAGGCTCAATGTGGTACTACTGGAATAACTGTGCTTCGGGATCTGTAGTTATGTTCTAGTGCGAGTTAAATGTGCAATAACTATGATTTGAGGGTTTTTGAGTGGCTTCGCCCTCTTTCTTTGACTTTGGTGGAAGGTATTAAATTTTCTCCTGCCTTGCGCCGCTGTTAAGATCTTCGCTGATACTCTTTGCCACTACATTGATGGTTTCCGCCGCTTGCTAATACTCTTTGGCGTGCTTTTTCCCTATTGATTTGATCTGATACTCTTTAATCTCTATCTCTGGTCCTTTCCTGTCTTTAAACCGGATTAATTTGGAAAAATCGGGCGATTTCGGGCTTTTTCGGCGCAAAACGGGCAAAGGAATCAGAAGATTCCCTAAAGATTCTCCAAAACGGCGTATTTCCCGTAGCGATGTGCGATTAGTGCTTCGTGCTAATCGTGCATCAAAAAATGCCTCTGTTTCTTGTTCCGAAGCTCCGAAGTGCAATTTTTCTTCCTGCGCGAATTTTCGGTTTTTTGGCTGCTAACGTCAGCATGACGTCAGTAGTACGGTGGATGATGTCAGCCTACTGACATCAGCGGTGGGTCCCTGGTACAGATGTGATGTGGTGGGGTTCTCATATTTTAAGGCGATGCGATGAACTTCTCCAATGTGATCACAATATCACATCAGTGGGGAACGAGAAGGTATTTATTTGGACATGCGACGCTTGCGACTACCGATTGCCGATATCGCAATATCGCGTCGAGTAACAACGGGTGGGGCATAACTTATATGGTGAGAATATTGCGATGTGGCGATGCGAATGGCTTGCTAGGATCAGAGTGTTAAGGAAATCGGCAAGGGGTTTATTGAGGTCAGAAGGAGTGAGTGGGTGCGTTAGAAAAACATTTGAGGCCTCGGAAGGGGTCCGATAACCTAAAAAGGGATTTTATACTTTGGCAGGAGTCCATTGTACTTAGAAGATGGTTTGAAAGGGCAGCATGAGGGCTCTTGCTAAGTTTCAGACAAACTGAGCAATTCCCGGGGGTACTTGTGGTTATTTTTCAACCAGGGGGAGGGATATTTACATAGGGGATGATTTACATTGTTTTAGTAGGGGGATGGGGAAATATAGGGAGTTAAATAATAATGTCAGTAGTCAATATGGAGATGGTAAGAAAGCGCTAAGTTAGGGAGAACTTAGGCTGCAACAAGGGAATAGAACCGTATAGAGAGAGTATGGAACAACTTTGAGTAAAGCAGATTTTCACCCAAGCCAATGACATGAAAATGATCGAACTTAAGAGGTATCAAGCAGATCTTGACCTCTTTTGGGGAAATTAGTTAATGATTTGGGGGAGATGGAGAAAGGAAGTTAGTTATGCCTGTTTTTAAGCTTTTCACATAGAACTGCCTGGTGATTGTGTCCTGAGTAGAGATGACACCTGAAAACCTGGAACTGATGAGCAATCAAAATTCTGCAACCTCAAAACTACCTACCCAGCCTACTTACCTAACATTTTTCTTCTTTTGATTTGGGTGCACTTAGACTTGCAAACCCATCATTCCATTTTTTTTTTTTATGCTTTCCTATCTACAGACTACCCTTATTTCATCCGAGGGCCCAGATTAAGCTGTTGGGCTCCTTTGATTCTCTACCTATCTAAGAATATGCCAACATTAAGCTGTTTGGACATATTTTCATTCTCTATATTCTAAAACAGGAAATTTAAACCTAGGGAGACGAAGCTTAAGCTGTTTAGACCTCCCTTTAACTGAAAATTGGCGATACCGGAATAACTTCTCAAAATTTGGAAGGCAGTTAAATGAACTCTGAGTAGCCTTCTTCGCTTGGAGACTGTTAAGCAAATATGGAGCATTGCAGCATGCAAAGTATGACATATTTGGCCTGTAAAAATGTCAATCATGAAATATTAGTAACCTGCTGCAGCAGGAGGCTAACAGTTGGTAAATGTAGGTAGGATTTTAATTTTATTTTTTTTAATTCACAGGTGTAGTTTTGTTCTTACGGCACAAGAAAAATGTTAAGTTCAGTTTTTTGTCGAATCTGAAAATGCAATGTAAACACAGCAGTGTGTGTAAAAAAAAAAAAATTGAACAGAGATAGAGTTCTCTTTGTAATGCACAACAGTGCAGAAGTTTTTTTTTAATGTACGCAACAGCGTGAATGTATGAATGAAATTTATACAAAGCAGTGTAAAATGTTTCAAGGAAGAAACAGAGTGTTGCAGTAACGTTCTGAACAGAAATAGAGTGTTACAACAGCGTTAATTCTGAGCAGAAACAGAGTGTTTTGTAGATGCACAGGAGTGCAGACACAATAGTGCAAAGTGTAGACACAGCAGTGCAAAGTGCAGACACAACAATGAAAAACAGCGTGTTGATTTTTCAGAGGCGACAGAGTATTTTGTTTTCTGTAATGTACAACAGTGCAAACACAGTAATGTAATTTCTGTTTACTGCGTGGAGTTTTTTTTTTAAGTTTTTGAATTGTCTTTAAAGTAGTTTTGTAGAAATCCCTTTGTTAGAGGAAGTATTGTAAATAAATACAATTTCCCTTTTGTTGTGCACTGTTGAAATTCAGTTTTCAAAAAAAAAAAATTACGTTGCTGCAACACTAAAATACGTTGCTGCAACACCAAACTGTGTTGCTGAAACACCGTTTCCAGCAAACGATTTTTAGTTTTCTGAGTTAAAACAGAGTGTTAAAACAGAGCATGTTTTTTTACTGTCTGTTATGGAATTATCATAAATTCCCAACAGTGATAGACATGCATGCTATGAATGCATTATGCTCCCAGCACGTTAATCATTGCAAGTTAATACTAGTGAATTCAGTGTATTCAACACTGTTACATAGTCAGTGTCACCTACAGAGCCAATGCGTTATTGCCCAAGAGAATCCATCATAAATGTAGGTTATGGGAATCCGTTGTAATTGCAAGCCAAGGGAATCCGTTATAATTGGTGACATTATATATCAGAGATAAATGGAGATACAAATATGAATCTTGGCCAACGGTTGAAGCAACTCTCATTGAGTTTCTCAATTTTTTTTCTTCCAAACATTGTTGTAGCAGAAGAACCAGCCATGTCTGGTGTTGACAATGGCAAAAACCAGGGTGCTGGTGCGTTGAGCATGGAGGAAGAAAAGAAGCCCATGGACCAAGGTGCGCGAATTATTCTCAAGTTCAAGGGCGAGGATGGAATTGAAGTATTCTAAAATATCAAATGTCTTACTCAACTGAGGAAGTTAATGATTGTTCACTGTGATAGGCAATCCGTTGATTTGAACTCCATACTTTGTTTGTTTGATGAGAGGCATTTATGAGGGGAGCAAACTTATGAAGAACTTGAAATGGAAGATTGGGATGAGATTGATGCCATGCTTCATCAAATAGGAGGAAGTTGTTAAAGTGGGTTGTCAACTGGATGACAACCTCTTCTCACAACAATTTCAACTTGGAAATTGTCAGAACATATTTTGAACTTAGTTTCGGCATGTAATATAAATTTTTATAAGCTTAAATAATGTGCTGAGAGATTATATATATATATATATGTGTGTGTGTGTGTGTGTGTGTGTGTGTGTGTGTGTGTGTCCTTGTATGCAAAATCTTGCAGGTTGATGGTCCTCTGGTAGTAATACGAATCCTTGGCACAACTATTGTTGAAACTAGATTTTATGTTACATGCTCTGTCGAAACAGAGGAATGGAGCACTTCAAGGCTTTGAATATGTTCCTCGTGCATATTGTTGTAATTGTATTCATATTCTAGTTTATTATCATGCCCCAAAAAGATCTCTCTGAAGATTATAAAGTTTGTTGCAATTCAATCATTTAATTCTGCATTAGATGCTCTACAATAGTGCAACATTGTATTTGAAATACTGTTAACAGATTAGTTGAGAATGGTGTTTTTTTTTTTTTTTTTTTTTTTTTTTTTTTTTCCGAAGCTTCGTCTTGGAGTCCGCCTTCTTACTCACAACGTAACTCACTTTTGTTTCTGTTGTTATCATAATCTCTCTAATAGCATCACATTCATCATCGAATCATATGATTGGCATGACTGAATACATGTTGGAATCACATTCGTTGGTATTCGTCATATCGTATGATTGGAATCACAGTCATATCGTATGATTGGCCTCACATTTTTTGTATGGTCTGATTGGTATCACATTCATTATATGTATGGTATGTTTGCCATCACATCCACTATATAATATAATCCTTGTGGAAATTTAATATGGCATCGCATAATTTAATATGGCGTCACATAATTTAATACGGATGTGGCCATTAGTCTTTTTGATAAATTGGACAAAGACATGAATAAGGGAGTGGTACTCATGGCATTTTCCCACACTGAAGGACAAGTCCACTTGGTGAAAGAATGCCATATTTGAATGACAAGTCCACTTTGACAAAAAAATGCCCTAGGTCAAGACATATATGCAATTGACTTAATAAACATGGAGTAGTTTGCACAAAGGGTTATAGAACTTTCAGAATATTGAAAGAAACTTTATTCTTATCTTGTGTCAAAGATGCCAGATATTGCTCCAAACCTTGCAATAGTGATTGGTAGAATGATGCGTGAAAATATGTTTACTGATGGGAGGCAACTAGAGGCAACATTCATGTTGTACATTGGCAACATTCATTCAATTCCCAATAAAAGCAGAAATCATCCATTACTTTAAGATGATGGTGGGAACCGATCACAATTTTTGTGGCTATCATGCTAAGGAACTTCTTGGAATCAATGAAGCACTATATATTTAATAATAGAAAAGATACAATATTTTTTTGAACCATTGCTTCAAAATACATGATGCAGATGAAATGGATGTTCAAGGTTGTTGAAATGGTTCAATTTTTATTTTTTCAGATTTATTGCCTATTACATACAGGGTTATGGAGTTACATCCTCAAATACTTGCCTCACATATTCAATGTCTCATGTACTTAATGATGCAATGCACTAATTATTTGGAGGCTATAATTCATAATATCTTACAAAGTGTTCTCTCAACAAAATATGTGCAACATTTGCCAGAATGTTTTCACAACAATATCTTACTATACTCAATCATTTGTGAATCTTATTTGGAGCAATGTTTATCAAGTAGCATTCAATCAATGATAGTTTCAACATTGTTTACACAGACCAATACATTACAGTGTACATGCTATAGGGCATCTATAACCCATTTATATTGATGTCAAAGGGGGAGGTAAGTAGAAGTTATGGGCAACAATGAAAAACCAGCAAAGGAGAAATATCTTTCAGGACAAAAGGAGGAGGATGAATGAGTTGAGTTTCCATCAATTCCAAAGGGGGAGATTGTTGGCAATATTGCCATTGATGGCAAAGCAGAAGCAATGCTAGGAGAAGCAAGTAGAAAGAGAAGGAAAAGGAGCAGACGAAGGAGGAATTGTTGGCATTATGATGCATGTGTTGTCCTTGATGTCAACTCACTTGTAACAAAACAAGTATATGGTAACTAGATGAATCTACAGGTCATATCAGAGGTGACAGAGTGATGGAACAAAATAATGGGTCAAAGGTTTACGGATCAAAATTAGAAGCTTGACATGAGAAATTATTGTCATTATGAATTAGATTTTGTCCTTGATGGAAACCTACCTGATGATTTGTCCTTGATGACAACCTATTTGATGAATGTACTACTTGATAAATGTATAAATAGGATGTGAGAAAATGCATGGCAGTTGTGTTTACAAATGTGACAAAATGCATGGTAGTTATGTTTACAAATGTGACAAAATGCAAGGTAGTTCAGAGGAGTTAGTTCAAAAATGATAAAGTGATGTATGATGGAAACTCACATTGTAACATGTCAATTCCGAGGTAACGGAGTAATGGAACAGAAGTACAGGATGATGGGACAAAGGATTACAGATCAAAATCAAGAAATTAGTGAAAGAGAATGTTTTAAGTTGTTTAACCTAGTCCAACCATGTATACATGCGGGTACACATAATAAAAGGCGCGTATACATATGCATGTAGTTTCACAGAAGGAAAAACTAGTATGGGATGGAAAATTAAAGTTAAAGAATACCAAGGGTCCATACCATGGTATTAGTGCATAATATTGAGTGGAATAACAGTTACTTAATCCCGTCTAAGAATACCATAGGTTCTAAGTGTTGTTTTGGTGCATGGTATTGACAAAGGCTCTAATTATATAAGGAGGAGAAGATCAAAGGGCTACATGTTGTTGGGAGCTAAACTTGCATGTCTTTAGTTTCCTTTTTATCCTATTTTCCCTCACATATGAACTCCTAAATAAGTTATTTCATATCCTAAATCACATAGCTATTCCTCTAATAATGTATTTATGAATTAAATAATCATTGAAGCATAGTCTAGGGGATTATGACCACAACACTTGCTAAACTTCATCTTATGTCACATTTCCAAGTCAAATGGCTAAGTTTAAACATCGAGCTGGCATAGCTAATATCAAACTACAGCCGTAACGATAGAACTAATCCAGACTTACTCTTTCTATATTTTTTATTCAGTTTTGGGATTATTACAACCTTTATGTAATCGCAGGAAAAAATTACCTTAATCTCAAGAACTACTTTTGTCTAAGAAAGCATAGAGTTTGAAACATGGGATTAGAGACAAGAGAGTTGAGATTTGTAAGAGTGACTTTTATATTCATGAAATTTATAGCTTTCTGATCTTTCTATGAGTTTGTGAGTTCATCACAACCCTGATCAGGGAGTTGAGCCCACTCTCCTAATCAGGTGCTGCTGAGATAGTGTGTGCCTAGTTCCTTTTTCATGTATGTATTTATTTTCCTCACTGTGAAGGTTTGATGTAAATATTGTGAATTGAATTGTTGTTACAGTTAATTGTTGTTGTCATTTCTATCTGTTGTTTCAGTTAATTATTGTTGTCATTTCCATTGTTGTTACAGTCGTTTATTGTTTGTTATGAATCCTTGGCTAGTTTTGGGTTGTACAATTGTCACTACATATACATTGAGCATTATCCTTGCAGTAACGAGTAGATCTTGAATTGATAATTAATGTGGGAAAGGGTTGAATAGTTTTATTCACACTTGGACACCAACATTTTGGCGTCGTTGGAAGGGAGGCTATCAAAGGGGCAAGAGCATAATCGTCGGTCGCTGGATCAATCTCATTTCCTAGGGAGAGAGGTTTTCTTACTCTGCTCGAGGTTTCGAAATTTGTTATTTCTAGTTTTTTTTATCTTTATTTCGATTGAGTGCATAGAGGCCGCTCTCTCACCTTGGGGAAGGAAGTTTTCTTACCTTACTCTAAGCCCTGAGCTTAATCTTTCTTTTCTTATTTTGTTTTCTTTTTTATTTTCTCTTAAAAACTTTCTCTCATCTTAGGGAGGGAAGTTTTCTTACCCTACTCTAAGTCTTGAGTCTATAATTTTCTTGATTGGTTTTTTTTTTTCTCTTAAGAATCACTCTCTCGCCCTAGGGAAGGAAGTTTTCTTACCTTGCTCCAGGCCTTGAGCTTATGGTTTTCTTTAATTTTTCTTTTTCTTTTCATTTTTGTTCCAAACCATTCTCTCGCCCTGGGGAGGGAAGTTCTCTTACCCTACTCCAAGCCTTGAGATGTGAGACATTTTAATGTTTTAATTGCATGAATAAAGATCTGAATAAAAGGGGTAGGGGAGGACCCCTGAGGAAAGGAAGGAAGAATTTAGGTAGGAACACCTACGTCCAAGAAATCATTGCGAAAGTTGAATCTAAATCATCTTCATGAGCCGTTGTTAGGGTGAGGACTCACACGCAGTCTAAGGGGTAGTCTGTCGAAAAATCAATACTACCCTCGGGAGTGAGAAAACCCCTTTCAATGGTAGAAGGAGAACAAGTAGAGAGAAAAACATCACAAAAAATAGAAGTAATCCTTTCAAAAGAAAAAGAAAAGGAAGTAGTGAGTAGAGGGTCAGAGAAAGAAATTAATCCAAGTGCACCTACAGAAGGAAATTTGGGAGGATTTTCTTCACCGCATGATGAGGGAAGTGTTGTTAAGCAACCTCAACCATCATTTGTCATACAATAGGAACCTGTTGAAATTTAGATTGATTGTTGGAGGGTGTCCATGGCACGTCAAACCTCGTTGATTGAATTTCCAATTGGAGACATTAGAGTTGATGCACCGATGAAGTCCATTCCATTGACCGCTTTTCCTAACTTCCATGCGTTTTCCTCAAAAGATCCAGATACATTTTTGTTCGAATTTGATATTGTTTATAGGGGATACGACTACATAGTTGATGCTCAGAAATTGAAAATATTCCATGCTACTCTAAAAGGGACAGCTCTATAATGATTTATGGGTCTGGGTGAAAAATCTATCCCCTCATGGGAGTAGACAAAGAAAGGTTTTTTGGAGAAGTACTAGAATTATTGTAAATCTTGGGATATAAAGGAAGAAATTTTTAAATTTATGCAGAAAGAGGATGAGATTATGGAGGATTCTGTGGAATGTTTCAAATATACCCTACAGAGATCTAGCCATATCAACTTGGATAGGGATATCTTGAAAATTAGTTTTCTCCGTGACCTAAGGGAGGACTCTCTACATATTTTGAATCTAGTAGGAAAGGGTGATATATCCAAGGAGGAATTTGAATCTATTTGTGAGTTATTCATTCAGTGTTCCCGAGGGGATGCAAGGAATAAGCAAGGGATTTAGACCTCCAAAACATCTAGCAGAGGAATTACAAAGGTATAAATCGAGAATTTGCTGGATAACTTGAAAACCGACATCGTGAGTACACTTTCCTCTCAGATGGACATGTTAAAATAAAAACAAAATAAAATGGAGTTATAAAGTACCATGGCCATCTTTTGCCCTTAGTGGAGGAAGAAATATCCATTAAAGGAATGTCCATTAAATACTTTGTAGACTTATGCAATATGTGAGTAGGCTCACTCCACTAGTTCATGTCCGTCCCTTCCTGGGCTAGAGGTAGTATTCCAGGGAACAAATGAAGGAGTAGAGAAACTATGCTTTATGGGTTCCAAGAAACCATGGCAGCCATGACCACCAAGTTCAAATCAAGGTATGTCTTAGGACCTTTCTTAGTATTTTAGAAATTTAAATATGGGCCCTCAGTCAATACCTTTTCCATAAGCATGGCCTCAATTTTATCAATATCTACCTTGGCAGTCTTGGTTCCCTCAATCTAGTTCAAACCCTTCATGGTCTTAGAATTGGCCAGGGCCTTCCCATCCTCCTAGTCAATTCCCTCAACCTATGCAACAACAATAGTTACAACTACCTTCCAACATTCCCTCCAGCACTCCTCCTCACCCTCAGCTTCCTATCCATCCTAATCAAAATCCTAATAATAAGGGTGTTCAGTAGATTGACACTCTCAACCTTCCTTCATATAGAATTTCTACCATATAATGTAATGAGATAAACCTGTGATCTGGTCGGGTGGTGAATGTTCATACTTCACTAATTATCATCGAACATATTGGTGATGAAGATCTAGAACCATAATCCAAATTAGCTAAGAATGAGTCAAATTAGAATTCTGTCAAACAACCCCCTCATTCGAGTGCTACTCAAGGATACCTGACTAATCTGCCTTATCCCTAGAGATTAGCCTTGAGTAAACATAATCCTCAACCAGAATTTCACCTTTTAGGGGAACTGCAAAACTTGTTTTTCAAAATTCCCTTACTCCAAGAAATGAAGGATGTGCCTATTTATGCTAAGAGAATTAAAGAATATTGTTCCAAGAAACTTGGAAAGAAAACAAAGGATCTGCTTACCATTAATGTTATGGGGATGCTATCAGACATTATGTTGGGAAAATCTGTACCTCTAAAATATGGAGATTCATGGAACCTAATTCTGATAATGTAGATTAATAGGGTTGACATCCCGAATGTGCTGGTAGATTTGGGGGCTGCGATTAATGTTATCACATCTGAAACTATGCTCACATTAGGTATACGAAATCTAAAACCAACTCCTAGAGTCTTGGAATTAGCAGATATCTACAGTAAGACCAATAGGAAAATTGGAATACATAACCATTTCAGTGAACTCATGGTGTTATCCTGTTGACCTTATGGTATTACATACACAATCCCCAACTAGTGGTCACCCTTTGATTTTAGGAATACCTTGGCTAGAAACTACAGATGCCTATATCAAATGTCGGTCAGGAAGTATGGTGATATCTAATGGGGAAAATACAAAGAACCTTATTCTTTACCACCCTGCAGAACCAAGTTCATTAGGTAAAACAACATTTACACTACATTCTCTACCTTTAGAAGGACCTGAAGCTGAAAGCAAGGAAGCCAAACCAGCCCTTAATATTAGTCAAGAACTCTGTTTTAAAAATGAAACAAAAGATGATACTATTAATACTTTTATCAATAGCCCCCCATGTCGTTTCTTATACAACTTGTCAATTTCTAGAATTTTTTATGTGCTGTGAAACACAGGAAACTATTGAATCGAGAATTGAAGATGAATATATTCTTGTAATTGTACCCTGTGACATTATCCTTATAGAAATTGTGCTAGGGAAGACATTGAATATTAACCTGAATATTTCACCATCCCAGACTGAACATCTCCTAAAGTTCCTTTGTGAACATAAGGAAGCATTCACATGGAATTATACATATATGAAGGTTATCCATACTGATTTATGCAGTCATCATATATACATTAAAGAAGATTTTCGACATATGAGACAACCCCATATAATAATGAACCCCAACCTAAAAAACATTGTCAAAGATGAACTTCATAAGTTAATTGATGTAGGATTTATTTACCCTATCTTGGATAGTCAATGGGTGTCTTTGTTAGTTATAGTTCCTAAAAAGAATGGTAAGTGAAGGATTTGTGTGGACTATAGGGAGTTGAACAAAGCAACCTTGAAAGATCATTTTCCCTTACCCTTCATTGACCAAGTCCTTGATACCTTAGCTGGGAAGAATTTTTTTTCCTTCTTGGATGGGTTTAGTGGGTATAACCAAATAACAAAAGCTCTTGAGGATCAGGATAAAACCACTTTTGCATGACCTTGGGGACTTTCGCATACCGGGTCCTCCCATTTGGTCTTTGTAATGCGTCTGCTACCTTCCAGAGGGCAATATTAGGGATTTTCTCCGATCTAGTCGATGATAGTGTTGAGATTTATATGGATGATTTTACACCATATGGGGGATCATTTGAAGAAGGGTTGGAAAAATTGGAGAAGGTGGTTAAAAGATGCATTCAAATGCATGTTTCTCTAAGTACAATTAAGTGTCATATGATGAGAGAAGTGGGTATAGTGCTGGGACACTTTCTTTCAGCGGCTAGAATTCAAGTTGATCCGGCCAAGGTAGAGGTAATATTTCATTTTCCTGTACCAAAGACACCGACATAGGTACGTATTTTTATTTTTTGCGCTAGCTACTATAGACATTTTATAGAAATTTTTTCTAGAATAGCATTTCCACTTTTTTAGTTGTTAACTAAGGATGCAGAATTTTTGTCAACAATTGAGTGTGAAGAGGATTTTGCAAAAATCAAGGAACTAATCTGCCAAGCTCTGATCTTGTGAGGTCCTAATTGGGAAATCCCATTTCAAATCCACACTGATGCCTCTCAAACAAGAATAGTGGCAGTTTTGGGACAACAAGAGGACAAGAAGTCATATGCAGTATATTGTGTCAGCAAGAATTTCACACCTGTTAAATTAAACTATACGGTAACAGAAAAGGAGTTTTTCATTGTTATTTATGTTGTTGATAAATTTTGGCATTACATTATTGGATATTCTACTTTTTTTCATATTGATAACGCAACAATTAGATACATGATGAATAAATCGGTAACCCCTGGGTGTGTCACAAGGTGGTTATTATTACTTCAACAATTTGTCATTACCATCGATAAATAAACTAGGCAAGGATAATGTACTTTCTAAATTCTTGTCTATATTAGATACTAATGATGAAGTTACACCCGTAGAATATAGTTTTCTAGATGAATATCATTTTGCAATTTCTACTCGTACTTTGTGGTATGCAGATATTTCTAACTATCTTGCTATAGGGAAGGTACCCAAGAATTTGTCATACAAGGAAAAACAAAAGATCATTCATCATAGTAACCATTATTCATGGATAACAAGATATATGTTTCATACAGGAATCGACCATTAGATCTGATGTTGTTTATCAGAAGATGACATCTACGATGTCTTTAAGGCTTCTCATGAGAGCCCTTGTGGGAGACATTTTGTAGATAAACAAACCAGAAATAAGGTGTTACAGATGGGATATTATTGTCCATCCATCTTTCGGGATACCAGAGATTATGTACGAAGATGTGATATCTGCCAACGGATGGTTTAGCCTGGTCAATCAGATGGAATGCCATTACATCCTCAAGTAGTCCTTAAACCTTTTGAGAAATGGACTATTGATTTTGTTGGCCCAAATAATCTATCTTCACATCAGAAAGTTCATATTTTAGTCTAAACGGATTATCTAATGAAGTGGTTTGAGGCTAGGTCTATGGCGAAAGCCATAGAACAAGTTGTCTTAGACTTTTTGTTTGAAAAGATTTTTGTTCGATATGGCACCCCAAGAGAGGTAGTTTCAGATGGGGGAGAGCAATTTACATCACATATGATAGCAAGGCTTATGAACAAGTATGGGATCAAGCATATAATAACATATCCATACCACCCTCAGGAGAACGGTCAAGAGGAAAGCACAAACAAGGTATTAGAAACCCTTCTCATAAATATTGTGGCAAAGCATCACCGAGATTGGGTGAAAAACTTCCGGAAGCTCTTTGGGCGTACAGAACATCATGGCAAGATACAACATGGTTTTCATTGTTTGATCTTGTCTATGATAAATCTTCTTTGTTTCCAATAGAATTTGAGATCAATACGCTTAGAAAATCTCTCGAAGTAGGATTAGACCTTTCAGAAGCCCAGAAACACTGACTAGAACACTTAAATGAACTAGATGAAATTTGTTTAATGGTTGTCCAGAGAACTATTGCGATTCAGTAGCCGAGAACAAAATGGAATGATAAATTATTAAGAATAAGGTGTTTCATAAAAGGGATTGGCCATTGCTATATGATTCTCATTTTAAGTACTTTAAGGGTTCAAAGCTTTGCTCTCGTTGGATGAGGCCTTATGAGATTGATGGTGTATTTGATAATGGAACTATCAGACTTGTCATGATTGATGATACACATGCTTATTTTATTGTAAATGGACATCGCCTTAAATTGTATCATCATCTAGCCTCTAAAGATGCATTCATCAAACATCTCTCTAATAAATCTGGTTTGAAGGTTGCCAATGAGGAGGATTCCTCCTCTGCATCCTCTGATTAAAAAAAACAACAAAAACAACAACAACAAACATATTATATATAATATATAATTATATATATATATATTATATAATTATATATATTATATATATGGTTACCACTCAATTGTTTTCTTACAAGTACTACCACTGGTGTTTATATCCTACAAAGGCAAGAATGCTTTTGTAAGTACCCAGTGTTGTTACTCTTTCGATGTTGTTACTCCTCTAGTGTTGCTACTCCATGGTGAAATTTTTTCTAAGTACTTGTTGTTGTTACTCCTTCGATGTTGTTACTCCTTCGGTGCTGCTACTTCGTGCTAAAAATTTTTCTAAGTACCCAGTGATGTTACTCCTTTGGTGTTGTTACTCCTCCGGTGCTACTACTCCATGCTGAAATTTTTTCTAAGTACTTGGTGTTGTTACTTCTTCAGTGTCGTTACTCCTCTGATGATGTTATCCTCTAGTGGTGCTACTCCGTGGTGAATTTTTTTGTAAGTACCTAATTTTGTTACTCCCTTGATGTCGTTACACCATCAATGAGGTTACTCCTCTGCGGTTGTCACTCCGCAAGTTAAGTGTGTGGTATGTCCTTGAATAGAATTTGTGGCTTTGATTAGTAATTCTTTTGACATGACTTGAGGTGACTGCGGATGGTCATTTTTAAGTTGGAGGGAGGTACATCTATGTTTAAAAATGGCGGTGTAATAAATTTCAACAATGATTTTCTGACGCCATCATAAAAGCTTGTGCCAATATGTCCACTCCATGATTCATACCTTACTCTGCACATTTATCAATAAATACTAGATTTAATGAACCAGTCCCTTTAGAGCTTGCGGAGTAATTACCATAATGGCTTGTCATTATTTCCATAACCTGCCGTGGATTTTTCCCATATTTCTAAAAATCTCCATTCCTACACCCCGCTATCACCATTTCCTATGCCTTTTTTCGAAAAATTTACCTGCCGATATTCCCTCCTAACAATTTTTCAGCTACTCTGAAGTGTTGCTATTGAGCTATAGCAGAATGGGTGGAGCAGCTGTGAGACACAAATCAGAGAGCACAATTTTAGTCCACAGTAACTTAGATGTATGGAAAGTGTTTGTAAATGCAGGCTGGGGTGGATATTTTGAGAGATTGTAGGGGTTTGACAAGACTGTTACAGTTGAAATTGCATTGAACTTGGAAGAAGATCATTCCAGAGTTCGGGGTCTCAATATCCATGTCACAGAGGAAGACATCGCAGTTGTCAATGGACTTCCATAGGAAGGGGGAAAGTGGTTTTCATGGAAGGCTACCTTTCTATAGTTCTTGGAATTATTTTTACAAGCTGGTGAAACAAAAATTGAAAAAGGAAGGGGATATGATCGTAAGTCACTACCTTATCCGTGGGTAAAAGTTGCATACTTCATGTTAAGATACATTACCTGTGAAGGGTGCTTTACAATGTTGTTCAAGTATCATTTTAAACTGTTAGCATCCCTTTGGTTCCGGCATGTGAAAATCCATTTGTTGAATATGCCTTTCTTCCTCTAGAAAAGTCTTCAACTAACGACGCAATCTTCCTGCTGCTCTTGGAAAGTATTAGTAGTCCTCATGAATCATGGGTTGGTCCCACTATTGGTAATTCAAGAATTGTCTCAAACTCCTATACCTTGGTCAAAATTCATTGAATTGTCAGAAGAACTGGAGGGCATTATATGTGCAGGGGAGGAGGATGACAAAGGCTTAGCCAAAATGGAAGACGCCACAGCTGATGTTGCTCCACAAGAACCAGCATCACCTCTTGGCTCATTCGGAATGGAAGACGGTGCAACCAATGTTTCTCCACAAGAACCAGCACTGCCAGTTGGCTTAGTTGAGATGGAAGATGCCACAGCTGATGCAGCCCCAAAAATAACCAACATCACCTATTGGCTCAGTCGAGATGGAAGATGTTACAGCCGATGTTGCTCCACAAGAACCAGCAGTGCCTATTGGCTCGGTTGAAGTGGAAAAGATGGAAATTGAGGACATGGTTGATGTTGCTTCAACATTAGTTGACAATTATCGAGGAGGACTACCACCACCACCACTTGAACAAATGAATTTAAGGTTCGAAGAAGAGATTGCAGATGGTGTTGTTACACAAGAACTAGCACCACCCATCCTAGAAAACTTGGGGTCTGAAGCAGAAATTGTAAGTGGTGCTATCACACAAGAACCAACACCACTGAGAGGAGAAACCCTGGTAATAAAGTTCTTCAGGAACCATAGGGAGACTCGACTCAAAAAAAAAATGCAAGAGTTAAGGGGAATTATTTATGGATCACAGTCCAGCTGGAAATGGGAGAAGATGTTCTTCATTCTTTCCGTCTTGCAACTCTACCAAGAGGGGAAAGGAAATCTTGGACTCCTCGGCACTCGAAGGAGGAAAAAGTGATTCCCCCAATTTTCAAATTTGTTGGTACAAGATTTGATGCATCGGTTGAGGAAGCCACTCAAGTGTCAACACTCATCATTGCACAGATGGAACAATTTGAGAACAGCGCTGCTATACAAGAACTGGTGCTGACCGGGGAATGGATTGAAGTGGCGATGGATGCTAGCCCTTTAGAGCCACTAGAGGAAGAAATTTGTGTTGACGCCACCCCACAAGGGTTTGAGTCAACTTTCATACAAATAATTGATGACTGGGTTGAAGAGAAAGCATAGGAGAAAAATGTTGAGGATGGTGTTCCGCAGGATTCCAAGACAACTCAAGAATTACCGAAAGACACAATTCCTACTAAAACTGACTCATCAGAGCCAAAGGCAGTTCTGGAACATATGGAAGAAAAATTGGGAGAAAAATAAGTGGAGAATGTTGAACCCGTGACCATGGTAATTACAAAAGGAAATTAAGGGGACACCACTCAAGGTGATAAGAAAATAGACGAAGTGATAGTGAAGGTGGAGTCGGTCAACACCTGGACTGATGACCCAGCAGGCCCCACACCAGCTACAAGACCAGCAGAAGAGGTCACTGTCAAATAATAATTCATTGAACAGTGTGCATGGAGGACACTAGGAAATGTATCTGTCTCAGTTTAATGAACTTATGCAATTAAAAATAGACAATCTAAGATTGATGAAAAGGGTATTACACTTGCAAAGGGGAGCAATAAGGTACAAGAGAAAAATTGCAATAATTAAGACTTAAACTACTCCCTCAGTAGCTCAAATCGGAGACAATCCCACTATTTTTGTTGTGGGCAAACTTAACCTATAGGCCATTTATGGGAGGCTCGAGAATTCATTTTGACTGCCAAGACTCAGAAATTGCAGTCTGTGGCTATTCGTCTTCAACATGGAACAATTTCTATGAAATATCATCAAGTAGAGGTAAACAAATTTCACAACTAGGCTGCAGAAATCATCACTGGTTATGTAGACCTGTTGGATAGGGAGAGGCAGAAATGAGAAAAACAACAGAAGAAGGTCGAGTAGCTAGAAGAGCAGGTGCGAACGCTGAAATTCGATAAGGAGGAAATGTTTACCTTAGCGCAGTATGTAATGGCTTGTCACCCCTTGCTAACAATTATGCTTTGTTTCTTCATGAACAATACCTTATCTTTTGCCTAGAATGTATTCGTCTCGAGATCAGCCATGAAATCGAAGAACCTATACAATTTCTCCATATTATAAGACTTCTTGATGTCTTGAACCAACATTTAATATGTGAACTATATATGGATGATTATTTCTTCGAAAATGACCAAGCATTCCACCCAGTCCCCTATGTAGAGGATATTCAACTGAGAGCTTTCACGTCCTACACCATCAATCAAATCAAGTGGAAGAAGGCCACTAATACATTTGAAGCAAATCAATATGCTATGCCTCCTCTTATTGAAAGAGAGCATTGTCAGTCTGACACTATTTATAATAGGCATGCTACCTTCTTAAGGATTGATGGGCATCTAGAACAGATATTGGTGAATTATAGATGGTGCACCAGGTTATGAATGATACTGGTAGTTTCTTGTTAGGACGGGGCTATGGATAGCTATCAAAGGAGATGGATGTTGTCATCATCAACTGTCAGTGTGCAGGAACCTTTTGAGGCCCCTAACTATGCTTGGGCACTGGAAAGATTTCCATGCTATATTTCCTGCATCCATACTTGAGGGGTCCATTAGATGGGTTTGAGATTCTAGTTTCCCATCCTTTGGTTGGCAGTAAATAAATACACTCATGCCTACAATGTAAACAATGATTGGTGGAAAGATATCTTACTAACATATGGATACAAATACACAGGGATAGATATGGCCAAGAAATATAATCTTTCTCAGCTGCATGTTGATCAAAGTCAATGTAACCCATACCTATGAAGGCAACGAGTCACATGAGTACATGCATAAAGGCTAGTTGGGGGAGATGCTGGGAGCTAAACTTGCATGTTTTTACTTTCCTTTTTATCCTATTTTCCTTCAAATTTGCACTTGTAATTACGATATTTCATATCCTAAATTGCGCAGGTATACCTCTAATCATGTCATTATGAATTAATTAATTATTGAAGCATAGTATAGGGGATTATGACAACAGATCTTGATAAATTTCATATTATGTGCAGATTTCCAAGTCAAATGGCTAAGTTTAAACATCGAGCTAGTAGAGCTATTATCGAACTACAGTTGTAACTGCGAAAATGATCTAGACTTAATCTTTCTATATTTTGTATTTAGTTTTGGGCTTATTGCAGCCTTTATGTAATCATAGGCAACAGTTACCTTAATCTCAGGAACTCTATTTGTATATTAAAGGATAGAGAGTTTGAAATGGGGGGCTAGAGACAAGAGAGTTGAGCTTTGTAACATTGAATTTTATATTAATGAAATTTATGGCTTTCTGATCTTTCTCTAAGCTTGTCAGTTCATCACAGCTGTGATCAAGGAGTTGTGCCCACTCTATTGATCAGGTGCTACTGAGATAGTGTGTGCTTAGCTTCTTTTTCATGTCTGTATTTCTATTCCTCATTGTGATGGTTTGATGTAAATGTTGTGAATCAAATTGTTGTACAGTTAATTGCTGTTGTCATTTCTATCTATTCTTTCAATTAAATATTGTTGTCATTTGCATTGTTGTTACAATCATTTATTTTTTGCTAACGAACTCTTACCAAACTCTGGGTTGTACAGTTGTCCTTACATATACATTGTGTGTTAGCCTTGCCATAACTAGTATATCCTAGATTGGTAATTAATGTGGGAAAGGGTTGAATAGTTTTATTCACACTTGGACACCAACACATGTGAAAGTGAAAGGTTTTTTCATGAATACTTCTATCTGAAGTATATTTTATGTTGTAAGGGATATGATTATGATATATATCTGAAACATCTTATGCACCCTTGGATACAATGTCAGATCAGGATCATGAGACCTGAAATGACTTATTATTGTATGATCTGATAATGGATAGGCTAGATCTGAGTGTTAACACATGTTTTATCCTTTAAATGCTATGATCTGGGTATATCTAAAGTCTTGAAAAGCTACGAAGTTGTAAGTCATTATTTCCAGATCTATACGGAAGTTCACCTCGGCGAAAGCATGTATACATGCAGATTCATCACTTCGAAGTAGCATATGAAAAGGGCTTGTTGTTCAGAAATGAATGATCTATCTGATCAATATTGTTGTAATACTCCTATTTTTCAATGATGTCTTCATTAGATCTAAAGTTAAACTAATTGTATAAGGGATTGAGTTTGGATGACTGATTGATTGAGTAAGAAGGGTGATCTTTGCTTCTACCTTTTAGAACTCTATAATATGATAGTAGATCTTTAGAATGTCCTTCGTTAGTACAATTTTCAGTTAAGAAGTTTTATGATTCAATGATTTTAGAGGTATACATAGGTTGGGCTATAGAACGTAATGTATACATGCAGGTTGTCTTCATTGAAGTAGCGTATACATTTTGACATATGATTTTTGAGGTTGCAATTGGTTCTGGTTGTTGATGCACTTTTCTCAGTTCAGTTATGTGTACTGGTTACAATGATCTAACTATTCCAGTTGATTGGTTGAATTTTGATTAAGTGTTGGCTGATTTGGTTTTGAGTGAATGGTTGATTCAGTTGTATCAGAAATTGATGATTGGGTGATTCAAATGTGTCAGAGGTTTCAGTGATTGTTTGATTCAGTTGTGGCAAAAGTTTCAATGATTGGTTGATTCAGAAAGCGATGACTGGCTTTCAGTTATGTCAAAGATTGATGATTGGGTTTCAGGGATTGATTTATTCAGATGTATCAATGATGCATGAATATGTTACAGCGATGAGTTACAATTTTGATTTTTGATATTGATCTTAAGTGTTGATAATGGATCCAATCTGAAAATTTAATGAAACGTGGTCCATGGAGGATACTGAGGGTTGTAGTCTCCAGTGAGGAATTCGAAGCTTCCTTCTAGTAGTAGCTGGTGAATAGGTTAGGGGGTTGTATCTCCCTTCCAGTATCAGCTGGAGAAAAAGTGAAGGTTGTAGCCTTTTGTAGGCCGGAGTCTATGTATTGGTAATCGTATGTGCTAGTACAAGAGCTATGGGGTTGTAGATCCCTTCAAGTAGAAGTTGGAGAATGAGTGAAGGATGTATCCTTCTATAGGTGGGTTTCTGCATATTGGTATGAGTCTATTTATATTAAAAAGAATATAGAGATGACAACAGTAGGTGGTTTCTCCTGCATTGGGTTTCCACCTTAAATATTGGTGTTCATGTGTGTTGCTTATGTATGATGGTTTATTTATTACAGCACATGGTTACTATTTATTTAATGTTTAATAAAGTATTGATGAACTGGCCGAAAGCAAACATATTATGAATTAACTGAATCATAAGGTCACTAGATATACACTAATTATCTTAAGAACAGTCACATACAGATGTAGGTTCCTTCCAGTAAAGTCGTGTATAGAAATATGAATATGAAATGTAAAAGTTATTGATTTGAAAATATTGATTCACCCACCCTCTCAGTATTTTCCCAACAATTGGTATCAGAATAGGTCCTTTGGCAGAATATTGATGTCTTGAAGGAGATCCGGTGTAACAATGGGAAAGAAGAAAAAGAACAAAGAACCTCAAAAGAAGAAGACATCTCAAAGGAACAATGACAGTGGGAAGGAAAATTGGCTACTAGGTGGATGCAATTATTCAGATTCAGAATCACCTCAGATTGAAGATGAACAAGCAAAAGAATTATCAAGTACTAATTTTTTGTCCTTTGGTCATACAATTCTTTGTTCATGCAATATTGAATATAATGAATGTGACAGTGAAACAACTGAATTTTCTTTTATGGGTGAAAGTGAAAGAAATCTAAGAGGCAGAAGTTAAAAGGCTCACAAACAAAATTAGATATCAACAAGATCTATTTGACAAAAGGGATTGTACCTACAAAGAAGAGGTTACCAAGTTAAAAACTCATTTGGAGGAAGGAAACAAAATAAGGAAGCAATACAAAGAAAAGGAAGTTCAATGTCAAAGGTTGCAGGATGAAGTAACATCATTGAGAAATGAAGTGAATGAAAAGGATACAACAACCAAGGAACTTAAAGAGAGAACTAGTTACTGTGAAGGTCTTGAAGTTGAGGTCATCTCTCTAAAGGAAGATCTTGAAAATTCAAATAAGCGGAATGAAGAAATACTTCAAAAATTTGTAAAACAAGTTCTCAAATTAAGACAACAAGTGGCCGAAGGAAGAAAAGTTGAATAAATCATGAACAAGAAGTATCTGGAAAAGGAAGAGCAATATCAAGTTGAGGTAAATATCCTAAAAGGTAAATTAGAAGAAAAGGATAAACTATTATGATTTCAAGATAGTACTAAGATTTTGGATAATATTCTTAGTAGTCAAAGGTCTCCTACCATCAAATCTGGTCTTGGTTTTTATGAAACTGTTAAAGGTGAATATTTCTTACAGACTGAGCCCAGGAATTCTAATGAATATTTGAAATTCTCAATAAGGAAATAAGAAGTCAACCCATCAACAACCAAGGAAAGAAAGTCTTCAAAGAAAATAATTTACTCCTAACTATATAAGCTCTAATCGATTCTTTCCTCTGATCAATAATATTGAATGTTATATATGTCATAATTTTGGACATGTTGCAGCCAGATGCAGAAGTAGAATGTTTCAAGCTAATAACCATCTCATAGAAAGATCATTAGCTTCTAGGTACTTTAAGGGATATTGCTTTTCGTGCAATATGTTTGGTTACAAAGCCATTGATTGCTATAGAAGGAATATGAAACATATAAGATTTTATGCTTGTAAGAAGTTTGGACATGTAGTAAAAGAATTCAGTGACAAGTCTATGGATCGTCATAGACAATATGGTAAGCAATCAATTAAGCACATTTATATCAAAAAATATGAAAAAGATGAATCCACCAAGAATCAAGAAAAGGAAGATCAGAAAAGGTGTGGTCTTGTTGTCTGCTCATTTAAAGACGAAGATGATAGTGGATGTGCTCATCACATGACTAGAGACAAGAGAAAATTGAAGTCTCTAATGAAGAACCATCATGGTAATGATATTCTTAGAACTAATGTTTCAACAAAATTTCTAGGATTGGGTATAGTCAAAATAGAATCAGGAGGAACTGAAAGTATGAAATTCCAGTCTTCCAATGTTCATACATAGATATTATGAATTCAAGTCACATATATATGCGAGTTTGAAACTACACAGTAGCGTATGTGTTGCTTTGATAAAGAGCAGTGGGACAAACTCGGAAAAAGGGTCTGATATGGTTCAGAAAATTATCAATTGTTTTTTCTATTTTGATGGTTGATGATTATACTCTGTGGATGTTATTTACAGGTACTTTTTACCCTCATAAGTTGTTGATGAATTTATGTATAACTGGTTGATGATGATGCATTGATGATTCTCACTAATATATGAAATGATCATGTCTGATAGTGAACAATTGGCACAACTTCAGGGGGGGCATATGCTATGCTTCTACTAATGCATTGTTGGCATTATGTTTAGAAGTCTTTGGTACCTAATGATTCTTATCAATGGTGAGGATGCTTATGTCGTTGAAGTGTTTAAATGATGCATCATATTATGTTGCAGTCATGAATTGCCTATGATGAAATCATAGATGATACTTTGCTTGAGCCACTTGGTTGTTTTGATGCTTCTGATCAGATTTGTGGATGACCCTTTTGGTGATGTATATAGTTATGTTTCTTACATAGTGATCTTCATAAGTTCAAGGAGAAGAACAAAGTTTGAGTACACATCTTCATTATTTGATGATGTTAAGTGTCACTCATTTCTCTTATGTTGTTGCCATCATGCCTTCAAAATATGCATAAATTTCATATGGTGTAGTTATGGATGAGGATTCCTATACTTCTTGGCTCTCACATGGTTGAGGATTGCTGCACTTGATGGTATCAAGAAATTTTGACAAAATGATTGTGAGCTCATAGTTTGCCTTTTGCATTGATGAGAAACTAGATACATATTTCTATCGCTATGCTAGATACATGGACGATTACTTAAGTTATGATGTTGGTATAAAAGATCCTCTTGCATGAAGAAAAATGTCCAAGAGAATGATGTTATTGCAGGTTTCACGAAGACATGTCTATTTGGAGACATGGCTCAATTAGTCACATAATGATGATGACTTCTTACTTTATTATGATAGGTTTAATACTCACATATCTTGATTATCATGATTGATGCTTATCAGATGTGGGATGTTAGAAAACTTGGTAGTGATGATACATGGTTGATATATTGAGGGTTCTTGTGGAAAGATCATGCAGTTCTTGCTACGATGATGATGTTACAGTCATAGATGATGACTGTGGTGATTTCACATATATATGATATGATGTGAATGGTTTTGTATTACTGCTTGGAGATATGACATATTGGTAGCTTATTCATGGAAGGCTATGTTAAGGCTTTTTATACTAAGGAAATGGGGGAAGTTGATCTTGATAAGGTCAAGAGGATGAGTTAATATATATATGCAACATACTTAGTCACAAGTTGACGATATTCAAGCTACATTGACTTATCTTGCAAACTGATGATGGACATATACAGGTTGTTACTCTTGATGCTGCTGACAGATGTTTATGGTGCAGATCATATATGGTGTATGATAGTTGCTGATAATTATCATGATCTTGTTTGGGTCTTTGGTCTCTGTTATAAATTCCATGTTTATCATTTGATGTGAAGGTCATGTAAATACCTATGATGTAATAATTGTCATATTCAGTCATGTATGGACTTTTAAGGTCATTTCAAATATGTAATCCCACTTGGTTGGGTGGAGGAGTCAAATATGTATCCCCACTTAGTTGGGAGATTGATATATGTATGAGTCATTGGTTATAGGAAGGTCATACTCAGTTAATTCATAGATTCATGTGCTTCATTTTTTTATCCATCAGAGGTTTCAACATGTTCTCAAGGGAAGCATATTTAGAGATTACGACATGTGCTCAGGGTGAGTTTGATCAGAGAATTCAGCATGTACCGAGGGGGAGCATGAGCAGTGTTCATATTCAACAGTTCAGATATGGAAGTCTTCATTTAAAATTGGTCAAGCCTTTTCCCTTTATCTCAAACGGGGAGAGTAGCTTGAAGTTTTGAATAGATTGGTGATATTCGTGATGTTATTTACAGGTTGTGGTGACCAAACACCAAAGTGGTTGCCATCAAGTCCAAAGGGGGAGACTATTGGAATTATGATGCATGTGTTCTCCTTGATGGAAACTCACTTGTAACAGAACAAGTATATTGTAATTATATGAATCTAAAAGTTAGATCAGAGCTGACAGAATGATGGAACAAAGTAATGGGTCAAAGGTTTATGGTACAGAATCAGAAGCTTGATACGAGAAATTATTGGCATTATGAATTAGGCGTTGTCCTTGATGGTAACCTACCTCAAGAGTTGTTCTTGATGACTACCTATTTGATGAATGGACTACTTGATAAAGGTATAAATAGGATGTGACGAAATGCATGGAAGTTGTGTTTACAGATATGATAGAATGCATGGAAGTTGTGTTTACATATGTGATAGAATGCATGGCAGTTGTGTTTACAAATGTGAAAAAATGCAGGTCAGTTCAGAGGAGTTAGTTTAGAAATGATAAAGTGATGTATGATGGAAACTCACATTGTAATAGGTCAATTGCAAGGTAAGAGAGTAATCGAACAAAAGAACGGGATGGTGGGACAAAGGATTACAGATCATAATTAAGAAATTAAGGAAAGAGAATGTTTTAAGTTGTATATGATGTTTAACCTACTCCAAGTCGCGTATACATGTGGGTACATAGAATAAAAGGCGCTTATACATATGCATACAGTTTCACAGAAGGAAAAATGCACAAGTGTTGTTTTGGTGCATGGTATTCACAAAGGCTCTAAGTATATAAGGAGGAGAATATCAAAGGGCTATAGCTGAAAGTTAAAGGGTTTTTCATGAATACTTTTATCTGAAGTATATTTTTTGTTGTAAGGGCTATGTTTATGATATAGATCTGACACATCTTGTGTACCCTTGGATATAATGTTGCATCGGGATCATGAGACCTGAAATGACTTATCATTGTATGATATGATAATGGATAGGCTAGATCTGAGTGCTTACACATGTTTTATCCTTTAGATGCTATGGTATTCATATATCTAAAGCCTTGAAAAGTTGCGAAGTTGTAAGTCATTATTTGCATATATATCTGCAGGTTCACCTCGGTGAAGGCACGTATACATGCAGATTCAACACTTCCAAGTAGTGTATGCAGAGGAAGGGATTGTTGCTCAGAAATGACTGATCTATCTGATCATAATTGTTGTTTGTCAATGATGTCTTCATTATATCTAAAGTTAAACTAATTATATTAGGGATTGATTTTGGATGACTGATTGATTGAGTAAGAAGGGTGATCTTTGGTGTTATCTGTTTATAACTTTGTAATATCACAATAGATCTTCAAAATGTCCTTGGATAGTATAGTTTTTAGTTCAGAAGTTTTATGATTCAGTGTCTTTAGAGGTATACGCAGGTTGGAATACAGAAAGTAGCATATACACACAGGGTCTCCTCATTGAAGTAGCGTATACAATTTGACATATGATTTTTGAGGTTGTAGTTGATTCTGGTTATTGATGCAGTGTTTTGAGTTAATTTATGTGTATTGGTTATAGTGATCTGAATCTGCCAGTTGATTAGTTAATTTTTTATTAAGTGTCGATTGATTGGGTTTTGAGTGAATGGTTGATTCAGTTGTATCATAAATTGATGACTAGGCGATTCATTTGTCTCAGAGGTTTTAGTGATTGTTTGATTCAGTTGTGTCGGAAGTTTCAATGATTTGTTGATTCAAAAAGTGATGATTGGGTTTCAATTAAGTCAGAGGTTGATGATTGAGTTTCAATGATTGATTGATTCAGATGTATAAATGATGGATGAATGTGTTACAGTGATGAGTTATAGTTTTATTTTTTATATTGATCTTAAGTGTTGATAATGGATCTAGTCTAAAAATTGGATGAAAAGTGGTCCATGGATGATGCTGAGGGTTGGAGCCCTCTATGAGGAAGTCAGAGCTTCCTTCCAATAGTAGTTGGTGAACAGATCTGGGGGTTGTAGCTCCCTTCCAGTAGTAGCTGGAGAACAAGTGAAGGTTGTATCCTTCTATAGGCTGGCACCTACATACTTGTAATCATATCAGCAAGTACAACAGCCAAGGGGTTGTAGCTCCCTTCTAGTAGAAGCTAGGGAATGAGTGAAGGTTTTAGCCTTGTGCAGGTGGGTTGCTATGTACTAGTATGAGTCTGCACCTGTACAATGTTGTAAACAACTTTTTCTTTATATTAAAAATAAGATAGAGATGATAGCAGTAGGTGGTTTTCTCCCTCATTGGGTTTCCAACTTAAATCATGGTGTTAATGTGTGTTGATTATGTGTGATGGTTTATTTATTACAACACATGGTTATTATTTATCTAATGTTTAATAAAGTATTGATGCACTGGCTGAAGACAAACATACGATGAATTAACTGAATCATAATTTCACTTGATTTACACTAATTGTCTTAAGAATAGACACGTACACACACAGTTTACTTTCAGTAAAGTCACGTATAGAAATTTTAATATCGAATGTAAAAGGTTTTTTATTTGAACATACTGATTCACCCCCCTCTCATTATTTTTCCCAACAAGAACAATTGTGATACATTAAAGTGTTTTGATAATATTGCAGATTTTACTATATTAAAGAACTTGTTGTGATGTAAAATTGTTCATTAAAATAATTGTTGTGATTCAAAGGAAAGACTCCAAGGCAAAGGCAAATATTGTTGTGACGGATTAATGAGAATTTCTGGTATTTGATGTTGGCATTAGGTTGATTCATTTAATGAGTATATGTGGCTAAAATTAATATTGGATTAATTATTTATTTATGTTCTAATATTAAAGATATGAAGAGTTTGGAAATGAATGAGTGGAAGGCAAAGAGTCAAGCCTATTCACTTCATATTCCTATGTGGGATACTGACAATCAGAAAACTATCTCTATAAAATATGTGATTTTGGAAGGCATAAGTGATGTTAGACAATTGATGAATGTGGGGGATCTAATTGAACTATTATGCAATAGTTACGTGGTACTTATGAAGCTGGTGTGAAGTAGATTTGAAGTGAAGAAGATACATAAATAAAGATGGAGATATGTAAAGTTTATGACCAGGTAAACCAATACATCATTATTTCATGTTTACATAAGGGGATGATAGTCTCCTTTCAAGTTAAAGCTCAAAAAATATCCAATTGGATTTGGTTTGGGTATGGGCCTCCTATGGGTTGTAGCCTACAGAAAACATATGGGAGTTTGATCTTCCTTGCATGTTGCAGCTTGCAAAAAATGAAGGTAGCGGCCTCTTGTAGGTTGGGGCCTACAGAAAATCATATGTAATAAGGAGTAGGAGCTTGCCTTTACATCAGAACAATAATAAAACCATGGTTTTCTCCCTTTATGGGTTTCCACATATCTCTGGTGTCAATGTGTGTTGTTATTATGTGTTCATGTATATGGTTTGGTTTGCTTATTACTTGTCGAACACATATTCATATGCTAGTTATTATTTGTTAAGTTACTCATGTTATGTATCAGTTAATGATATTGATGAAAATAAAATTAATGTCCATTTATATACTAAACTAATTCACCCCCCCAGTTTAGTCAAGTTTTCAACAGTTCTACTCCAAAGAAGATAACTTAGCACTAGATTCAGACTGTGAAGACTCATCAGAGAATGAGTCAGATAATTATCTTCTTATGGCCCTTGAAATAGACTCCAAAACACATGGTATTATGGACTTTGAAGAGGAATAAGAAGAAGGGGTGGTAGACCATGAAGGGTAACTCATCAGTGCCCTTGATGAGTTAAAGAAAGAAAGGAAGAAATATAAGTTGATGAGGGAATAGTTGTAGCGTGCAGAGGAAGTATGTATAACTCTTATAATGAGGATTTTTCCTATCAAAAATAAAATATTGAAGAATCTATTAAGAGCAAGGAAATTATAGTCCTTTTACTAAAATAAAAACAAGGAAACAATGAGAGATAGGAAGAGGAGAACAAGCAGTTGAAATAGGAGCTACTCAAATTGAAAAGGGGAACGATCTCATAGATATGAAAAGATGATATTATGCCTATGAAAGTTGAGTTGGAGGAGGTAAAACAAAAATACGAAGTTATTCAAGACCTTATTCAAGAATGGAAAGAGAATTGTCAGAGTCTTGAAGCAGAGATTGTCTCACTGAAAACCAATCTTGAGAAAGCAAAGACCTAGAAGAGTCCAGATGAAAACTTTGTTGAAGATACAAGGAAACTAAATCAGTCCCTGAAGGGTCAAAGGTCCTGAAAAATGAAAACCAGTATGGGATAATCTAAGACATAAGAATATTCTATTAGGAAGATAAAATTAAGGTTCACAAGATTGGATGAATCACAGAGCCATGAGAGGAAGAATCATGGAATATTTAATGAAGCAAAAGGAACCACCGGTCAAATAGGAAATCGTCAATGGAGAACGAACCAATTAGCCAGATGACCAAGGTGTTTTCTTGCACAATCCCATAATGCTTCTAGAAATAAGCATGCCTATTTGTTTTATGGTCACTACTGTAAGTGTCATATATTTGTACATAAAGCCATTGATTGTATAAGGATAAAATTTGAAAGAAATGAAAATCCTAGATGTAATACATATCAGACCTCTAAGTCTCAGAACTCTTCTCTCATAAATCAGAATGCCTTCTCTCTCTTGCTAAGTGAAGTAGAATGATTAAAATCTAATAATTTTGGGCACAAAGCCAGTGAGTTTAGAAGCAAGTTTGAACACTTGTCTAAGTCCTAGAATGTCACACAGACAAGTCTCCAAAATGATAAAGGAAGATGGAAGGTTTGGAAGAAGAAGGAGGATGATTTGCTTAGGGGGAGTAGATCCTGTCTTTCTCTTCAGTGAAGGAAGAGAATGACCTCAAAGGAGGCTGAATAAGTCAAATGCATGAAGCTAAAAGGAATGAAAAGAAAAGTGCATTTGATTGATGAAGGAGGAGTAAATCCAGCATGAGGAGTACACAACATTATCTTATGTTGTGGGAAGAAGATGGGTTGTAGTGGAAGTGTGGAATGACATGAATCTCACAGTCAAGTCAGGTCCACAAGATCAGTCCCCACGTAGAGGCTTGAACTATTGGGGAGCAATGTTGAATGTAAAGATTCTCAGAAGAAGTGAGAATAGAAGATGAAGTAGCAATAATGAAGAAGAACGAGTTGAAATGCATCATCATTTGGTATTTGCAGTAGAAGTGATACCATGAGTAGTTAAATTGGTATCATTTCTTTTTGAAATTGATACAAAAGATGCATTAGTGGAGAGTTTTCAGCCAGTAGCCATAAGAAGTACAAAATTGGAGACATTCAAATAAGAGGCAGTATATGTTTAGGGGATCATATCACATATGCCAAGTTTATGGAGCAACAGTAGTGATGAGTACTTGAAGAGATGTCTACATAGTAGAATACATACCTCAAGAGCTAGATTCTACTCTTCACAACCACTGATTCAATAAGGAGAAAAAGGCAACTTGTGGCCCCTTTCCATTGATGTCAAAGGGGGAGAAAATGTGTGGAGAAGTTGTTATGGCCTGTGCAGAAGAAAGCAGGACACTGGTGTCTCATGCAACGAGATGTGTGGAAGCGGCGTGAGGTTTGGCCATCACATGAAGAGAAGGATGGAATGTTGATATCAATGCTAAAGTGGGGGATTTTTGGATAGTTGGCATTGTTTGGATGGCCAGTGGCCTAGTGAAGGCATTTGCAAGTGTGTTGGCATTGATGTCAACAATCATGCTCGAGAGATTTGTAGGGAAGTTGGCATTGCCTAACTCTTCGTAGGAGTGTTGGAATTAATGTCGACCAAAATATCTCAGATGCTTGGCATAGCATATGTTGGCAGTGATGGCCTAGAAGGAAGTCCATAGTAGCTTTAGGCCTCATTCATAGGATCACCTTGGTGGTTGTGATTTTAGTTGTCGAGAGAGTCAGGAAGCATAAGAGTGGCAGAGAGTTTGGAGCCATATTAGAGGTGGAAGATGGTCTCAAGGCCTACATTAGACCCTCTCCATTGGAAAGTGCTCTGGAATATTTTTGTAATGATATGTAGAAGTCCATAAATGGATTCCTAGTTCAAAATTTATGGCATGTCGATGATCAGGGACTTGAAGTCCTAACAACGATGGAATATCGGAGTTCAAACATATCATAGATTAGAAGATCAGACATCAACATATCAGTGCATTAGTGATCAAAGGTCAACATATTGATGCATTGGTGATCAGAGGTTAGTGTATCAGCACATCAGTGATTGGAAGTCAGCATATCATCACATCAAGAGATCGAAAGATCAGAGGTCAGTGTATCAGCGCATCAAGAGATCGAAACCCCAAAGATTGGCATATCAACACATTAGAATGTCGGAGGTTGACATATCAGGGATATCAGATATCATAGGTGCAGTACATCAGATTAGGCTGTATCAGAGGTTGGAGGATATTGAAATCTTGGAGTTCAACATATCGAAACATTGACATATTACAGATTGCAATATCGAAATTTTGTTAAGTGAGGAACCTTTAAAATGCTGTGATATCGATAAGTGTTAATAAGCCCTTAAAAGTGCCAAGGAATGAAAAAAGAGAAGTAACAAAGGATTTTTGTGAAAAACCAAGGTTGATGGGTCCTCCTCTCTCTCCTCTAGCATGACACATGGCTACATGTGATCGGATCTGATAAGGACACATGGAAGGATCTATTTGTCTCTAATAAGCTACAATGGTAGTTGATGTCAGCATGACATGGAAGTATGATAGGACATGTGGCATGCATATTCATCTTGATTGGGCAAGATAATGGGCTAAAACTAGGTGGCATGATTCGCCACATGGAGTGATGACGTCAGATCAAAATTCAGAGATGAGAGGTTGAAGAAATTAGAACTCTATAGCTGTTGGAGTATTGAAAATTACTGATATAGAGGGCTTTTGATAATGGGATAGTGCATGGTCACGAGAGGTCAAAGAACCAAGGGCTCAGAGTAGTCAACAAAGGGAGAATGACCACTAGCAGGAGTATGAAGGCTTAACACCTTAATGTTGAGTGGTAGGTCACAGGTAGTGGTCCTATGGTGAGAAGCGTAGTAAGGGATAAGCAGAAGGAGCTCAATAATCGAAGGATTAGGATTGTTGGGCACGAGATCCCCCAAGGGCAGTTTTAGGGCTAAAAGCCCATATTTTGGTCCAATTTTGTAATCCAAATGTAAAGACTCCACATTTTGTGGTCTCAGAGTGTGTAGGTATTAAAGCGTCATAGGGTTGTTTGCCCTTATTTTGGAAATGTAATGTCGGTTGGGATTGTATAAATAAAGCTAATCTCTAAGTATTTAAAGAAATCAATGAAGAAATATTGAACATGAATGAGAGATAGCTTTGAAGTAGAAGTCTAAGTCTTGAGTCGTAGCGTAGATAGAGGCTCTGCAGTTGAGTGCATAAAGGCCTAGAAGTATGCTGCTAAGTGCGCAGACCCTTGCAACTAAGTGTACAAGGTGGATCGAGTCTGTAATCATCCATAATTAACAATAAAGAGAAGTATTCCATAATTTACGCATCTTATTTCTTGTTTATGCATTGTTATATTGGGTATGAATTTCACTTATAATGCTTATATGACGCGTGAATGTATGTAAATGTATTGGTTAAGTGGATGCATGTAAGAACATATGTTTACACAAAACTAACTAAGATATGTGAATAAGATAAGAAAGACACTTAGCCTAGTTGGGAGATATCGCAGTTCATTTCCCTAGTAGAGGGAAAGGACTTCAGCCCCTGGTTAGGGCTGTGCGGAAGTCGATTGTAACTTTTGCGAAGGCACTGAAGGGTGGAATAGAGGGTTAAGTTACCTACATGAAGGTAGGTATAGATGAAATAAACTGACATCACATCCAACTCAAGGGTGTAGAAACTTTTTTCAAGCATCCCCCCATACTGCTTTGGGTGAGACTTCAGTTCGTGCTCCGTGGGCTCATGCCGAAAGGGCCTGTAGTGTAGGGATTTGTTTGGCTAACTAACACTAAACCTAGGTTAGGCCCCCTCAAGCCAAAAAATGGTTCCATTGTCGGGAATGGAATATGCATAAGAGCTGTGTGATGTCATGTCACTGGAATCCAACTATGAAAGAAATCAAAGGCTGGTTGGATAGAAGGATTCACGAGTACATGACACAAGAAAACAGAAACCCGCGACTGTCAAAAGAATAATGGTTGGACCAATACCTGTATACGAAGATCCACGAAATCATTTTTGCCTCCTCTCCTATTGAGCTATACAAGTGGATCATGAAGCTAGCAGATAACCAAGGAAGGTGGAAACTTGATGATCCTATTGTGTAGACCCCAGAGCTAGTGTGAAGGTTGGAAGAATCAGAGGATGAGATCGCTCACATTGTTGATCATTGGCTCGATCGCATCATAGGAGGATTTGTGACTAAATTCGCGTTCGACACGTCAGTCAGCTATAGTGAGGTAGAGCGATGCTTTTTCAAAGGACTGCGAGGTAGGTACGTAAAATATTTTAATACTTTGATTAAGATGTTGTTGTGAAAAAAATGGGTTATACAGCTACCTTGATGTTCGAGACTACACGAAGTGGAAGATTTTACAAAAATGAAGGAAATAAGGGTCCAGAGCATAGCCCCTTGATTTCACCTTCATGAGCGGATGAAGAAGGGATAGCAAAGGTCTTGTTGTGAAGTGTTATTCAGTTGATAAGACAAGGATTCCCACGAATACCACCTCCACCCATACCACCTCCGTCTTCAACACCATCGCATTCAACTTCACCCATACCACCTCCACCACCACCGTGATTTAGTATGGCAAACACAATGAAGTTGCATTTGTTCAAAGGTTTGGGAAATGAGGATCCGAACCAATTCTGGTTCATTGTAAGGGCTGTATGGGAAGCTCAAGGTGTTACAGATGACCATATAAAGAAAGTGACACTAGGTAGCACTCTGCAGGATCACGCGTTGACCTGGTGTATTAAGTACTCCAACGATAACCCAAATGCAAGAGTAGTGAACATCCAAGCAACACTAAATAGTGAATTTAGTAGGCCTAAATCTAAAACACAGATAATTGTGGGATTTAAAGATATTGCGATGCAAGTAGGAGAAATGCCTTGGGAGCTAGATCAGAGGTTGAAATGTATAATTTGTGAAGCCAACATGAATTTGAAAGATGGACAACATCACGAGTGGTTTGCGGCTTCACTACTACCACACATAAGGAATGTGATGTTGCAGTAGAAGATAACCACTAAGGCAGGGGACCTAGAGATTGCCATGAGATTACATCAGACTCTGATGTAAGATCCTAATATAGGATTCCAACAGATCCATGCGCAGCTGAAGAATCTATGCCTTGAGATGCAAATTCTGAAGTAGGTCAGGACGGTTCGACCAGAGGTGCATGAAGAGGTATGGTGCTTGAAATGCAAGAGTCAGGGTCATGACAAAGACCACTACTCGATCTTCACAAATTACCTTGTAGGAGGAGGACTGATGCCTTTAAGGCTAGAAGCTCAAGCAGGACCTAGCGCGGTGCCTACTTTATGGTGTGGTATCTGTCAAGTAGCCAGAAAACATGCCATAGACAACTGTCACTTGCTATAGAAGTATGTGTAAGCACCGCAACCATTATTCTGCAACTTTCGTAGGTCAGTAGGACATGATGAACGTACTTGTAGGAGCTACAAATTAATGATGGATAGAACTCCCACCTACAAGGTTCAAGCCGAAATGCAGTCCCTTGAACAGAATGTAGGGATGGTGCGAACAAGATTTTAGGGGCGTAGACGAGGCTGAGGTGGAGGAGGACTTGGTAGAGGTCAAGGACAGTTGATTTGCTACAATTGTGGAGGGCCGGGAGACTATGCCCACGATTGCACAAATCCAACGCGCCCGTCGTGCAAATATTACATGTTGTTTGATCATGAAACAGAAGATTGTCTAACACTGATAGCTAAGATACGTGACAAAGGGGCGCTACTACCTCCCTTAACTCTGAACCTATAGATGATGAGGTATGAGCCACGCGAGGAAGATCTAAATGTAAATTTAGTGCTCTGAAGTGGAATCGCAACAGGGGATGACAAGGGCAAACAACCAGAAGATAGTACATGGGTTCGTAAAGCCCCAAAAAAAGAGGCTGAGTTTGATTTGGAACAGGCTCGTGAAGCATTCATGGAAGCTAAGAAGAGCTTTGCTAAGGCCTCCACTTCAAGAAGCAAGGATAAACCAGAGCCGTATATGGACCCCTCTATGCTCACAACTTTCTTGGAAACCTATATGAAGTTAATGCATGATATTAAGGTTGCAAAAGGGTTACAAGAACTCATCAGTAGATGCACTGGGATCGCACCAGGTGAACCAGGCATAGTTCAAAAGATTGGTAAGCATAAGACAAGGATGGGGCGTGAAATGATATTCGCCACACAGATCAGAGAATACGAAATGGATCAAGTCATTCTAGATTTGGGATCAGATGTGAATGTTCTACCAAAGCAAAGTTGGGAGCAAATGGGGAGACCTGCGCTATAATGGTCTCTAATTCAGCTGAGGATGATGAATCAACATAAAATCATACCCATGGGGTAGCTGCAGTGAGTGGCTGTGGATATTGATGGAGCGAGTGTGCTGGAAGATTTTGAAGTAATAGAGATTATGAATGACAACAATCCCTACCCTGTGCTCTTGGGAATTGACTGGGCTACCGATATAAATAGGGTAATCAATCTGAAGAAGCGAAAGATGATCTTTGAGAAGAAATCATTTTGAGTAATAATACACCTGGATCCTGCTCAAGGATCGCGCTATATAGAACCAGTCTGCGACTATGAGAGTGATGATGATCTGGACTACATCTATAAGATAACAACACGAGACCAAGACTGGTTGAATCCCACCATGGATGGATGGATTGCATGGGAGTGCGAGAGTTCCTGAACTTCGAACTCTGATGAAGAAATAAAACGCTAGCAGAATCAGTTACATGAAGTAAATATGATGAATTGCAACATGATGACCCGGTCGTTGCATCGTGTGTTGTTGAAAGTAATAAATCTTCCTATTTATGATGGTGTAAATGAGGTAGATATCTTTTTGGATGCATTTGAAAGGGAAATGCCAAAAAGGCAATGCCTCCAAGCATTGGACTGGGCACTGTATGATACGCCCGCAAGATGGTGGGGTACCCACCAAATAAAAATTGTGTAGGAGGTTAGGAGCAAGACAACCTTCGTGACTGAATGCAACTGTTTTCAATACACTATAATGCTGTTTGGATTGGAGATTGTGCGTGCTATCTTTTTGCGCGTGGTCATCGCGAGATTCAAGGAATTCATTCATAAGTTCCTGGAGGTATATTTTGATGAGAGGATTGTATTTGGGCTAGTTAAGAACCATGTAGTGAGCTCACACTTGATGCTAGATACCTGTCGAAGATACTAGATCACGCTCAACCTTAAGAAGTGTTTGTTTTGTGTTCCTTTTGGGAACCTATTGGGGCATGTGGTTTCCAGACAAGGGCTGCTGGTAGACCCCACAAAGATCACATTCATTCTAAACTTGGAAGTGCCAAGGAGTGTGAAACAACTACATGCTACTCTGGGACATACGGGATATTACAGGAAGTTTATCAAAGGTTATGCCAAGATCACCATGCAGATGGAAAAATTGTTGAAGAAGAATGTCACGTTATGCTAGAATGATGATTGTAAGAAAAGCTTGGATATATTGAAATAAAATATGGTTACCGCACCTAGTCTAGTCTTCCCAAACTGTAAGAAAGAGTTTCATGTACATGTCGACACATCGTGTATAGCATTGGGGGTAGTACTAACACAGGATGGCAAAGAAGGCTTGGACCACCCTACCGCGTTCACAAGCCACAGATTATCCAAAGAAAAGAAGAAGTATTCCACCACTGAGTGCAAGGGGATAGCTATGGTGTATGTGCTCTAGAAGTATCGACACTACTTGCTAGGAGGTCACTTTAAGATGCATACATATCACTCCATGCTAAAGTACTTGGTCAATAAGCTTGTGTTAGGGGGGGAAATTTGCAGATGGATCTTATTGTTCCAAGAGTATGATTTTGAATTTGTTGTGAATCCTAGATGATTGAACATAGGACAAGACCATCTGTCATGCATCGAAACATGGGAGGTGCTAGGGCCTAATTCTACCTCAGGCTAAGAAAGGCAGGTCTAGGGTAACATCAAACCACACTTAACCTGATAGCTAGCCCTATCAGGTTAGGAGAGGGATCTCTCCTTGTCAATATCAATGAAAATATATCAAGGAAGGCTTGAGATGAGTGATATGAATACTAATTTTAGGCTAGGTATGTTTGCTCAGAGGAATTTGATTGATTTTAATGATTTGGTTGCTGGACCAAATGAGGAAGGCAACATTGGGTCTGGGAAATCAACACAGATTTGCATAGGTTTCTATGGGGCGAGGTAGGCAAGTGTTTTAGCACTTTGAAATGAATGTGATGGTGAGTCTAAAGACTGGTGAGGAGCTGGAGAGGGCATGCCAATGTCATGAGTCCTCTTCAATCAACAGAAAACATTTAAAACTAAATAAACCCCAAGGTAGAGCACTGAAACACCACTGGATTCCACCCTTTAATCTTGATTCATTTAGTTATGCAGAAAAGATAGATGACGACACATATACACATAAGATAAATTGAATAAAAAAGGAGAAAACAATGCTAATTCACATTACCACAAGAATCCCACAAAATGCAGCAAAACCCTGGTTCATTTCCTTTCCAAACTACAGAAGTGATGTACAAAGTAGCTCAATGCATCCAAAAGAGTCCAACCATGATAGATGACTAAGAAAGTACAAGATATAGGCATCAAAACACCCATGCTAGCCATCATGGGTCGAATCCATGAGTCAAGGAGCTATTTCAACAACATCTAAAATAGGAACTAGAAAATACACAATGTAACAACTTGCCTCTAAAACTATGGAAACTGATTCATTCAACCTCAAACCACCTCTAATTGATGTATCTACCCCCTCAATTAATTTTTCATCATATTTACATCATATTATAGCATTTACCATCATAAATTTACCAAGGAGAAGAGAAAAAGTCAACTAATAGTCAAACTAGGCGAAATTCTAAGTTTTTAGGCAAAATTGGTAAAAATTTGCCTGATGTGCAGCGCCCTGAGCCTGATGCACAATGGTTTTTCTAGGCCACTTTTGGAAGGCTTCCCGACGTCCAAATTAGGTGAAGGATAGCTCGTTGGAAAGCCCTACCTGTCTAGTTTCTAGAAACCTTTGAATTTTCTAATTTAGAGGTCATTTACCCCCTCAAAAGTGGATTCGCCCAATATTGCTTCCTGTGGGTCCAAAAAGTGGTAGAGAGGGCATTTTTGAGGTGTTTTTTGCCCTTTAGGTGACCCAAATATCCTCCAAAATTCATGAAATTTTTTGGGTTTTCATATTTTTCATGAGGAAAACAAAAATCTAAGCCATTCCTCAAAATTATCAACCAGCTCAATGCGCAGTGCCACTGGCACTACGCATCAAAGGAAAATTTCTGTGTTTTGCAATTAATATTTAGGAAATGACAAAAAATTCTCCAAAATGCTTCAAAATTGGCAAGAGGAAAGCTTATCAATTACTTTACTGAGCCAAGGAAGCTTCAACCAAGATTCTAAGTTTATCTTGCTCCTTTTTGGCATTTAAGGCTCTCCCTAACTTGGATTTTAGGCTTCTTATCCTAGTTTTGTAGAATTTGTTTCGGGCCAAATAGTGATAAGCCATGTGGCGCAACATGTTCTTCTCCTTATTACCCTTATCAAGACGCTTCTCAAATTGGTCATTCACTCTTTCCAACCACAATTCTTAGTCAACCTCTATTTCTTGCTCTAGTGAAGTCAGCTTGATTTTCCTTCTTTTTTCCATTTGTTGGTTTTCCCTTATGGTTTGCAGCTCCATCATTGTTTGTTTGTCCTCCAATTGCTTGTTCTGTTGCTCAAGGTAATTAATGATCCATTTATCCCTCTCAAGGTCAAGTGATAAGGCTTGGATCTCAGATTCTTTTTCCTTGATGATCACATCCTTGAGTCTTGAGCTTTGGGAGCCCAAATCATTGTCCTCTTCCTCAATCAAAATAAAATCCCTATCTTGGCCTTCCGAAGGCCCTTCATCATGAAATGGTTGTTTTCCTCTATCTTGTACCTGCTCTACTAAAGAATAAGGCAAACCCCTTTCACCCCAGGTGAAGATAACATTTTCCTGTTGTCTGTGAAGAGAACAAGACCACTTCCACCCCTGGTGGAGATAATACTCGTTTGGCAACAACAAAAAGTCTTCTTGTCCCCTTTTCATAAGTTATAAACATAGGAATGTGAGCCTCTTTAGTTCTGCTTTCATGCTCACTTTGTTGCTAGGAAGGTCCACCTTCCTCTTGAGGTTTCGCAAAAATTTGAGGCACCTTAAAATTCTCATGGGCAATGAAGGTTTCTCATGGCACTCCCAACTAAGTGAGTTGATGCACAACAAAAATCTTGATGACAAAAAAGTCATAAATGCTATTAAGCTACGGGTGTGGTTTTCTCTTTGCAAGCGTAATCATCCTCTCCATAGTTTTGCAAATGAAGTATGGAATACTCATCATTCTAACCTTGGTAAAATGCATAAGCAATCTGATATGATAGGCATAGAGTCTGGAGAACCTTCCCTCACATGTGAAGTATTTAATGATGAGTTTCATTAGTGGAACATATCGGTCCTCCAAAAATTTAAAAGGAAGCACCTTGCCCAATTGACTATGATATTTGACTTTAATGTAGGGTTCATAGTTCTGTTTACTGATATTCTGTCTTTGTTCCATCTTTCCCCTACATCTGGCATCCTAGTTGCTTCTGCAATAATGGCTGGTGAAAGAGTGAAATTGATGCTAGCAAGTTATACATATTGTCCTCCATGTTGATGACAAATTTCCTAGCCAATTCATGATGATACTTAACCCTCTCAACTATCTCACAAAACTCAAAGCAAGGCTGGTATCTGAAACAAGTGGTGGCAAGAGGACAAGCAAGGAGTTCAACAATGCTAATAGGCTCCTCCCTAATAATGTTTCCACCTTTGTGAGGCTTCCTTTGCTGCAAATTTCTTTCTCTTGATCTATCACTAAGCATGTCCTTTTCAAAATCATACTCACTACTTCTTCCCATTATGCTTTTCTTAATGATGTAATGTGATGATGGTATAGTGAACAATGACAATGGGTGGGGACAAAGAAGATGAGTATGGAGAGATTTTGCAGATGTGAAATGGAGTAGGGGAATGAAGGGATAGGTGTTGGGAAATTAGGGTTTTGTGAAGGGACTTAGGGTTTGATGAAGGGAATGAGTTGTCTTAGGGGAGTGTGATATGGAAAATGTGATTAATGGATTGATTTAGGGGAATGTAAGATGGAAAAGAGGAAAATGATGTTGGTTTTGCAATGCAATGAAAATTTATCAATGAGATGAAAATGTATGAAGGAAAGCTATGGTTTTGATTTTAAGAAGAAAAAATCATGAAGAAAACATGAAGAAGACTAATTTCAGCTCAAGCTTGTTGAAAACTTACTTGAATGAGTGAATTGTAGTGTTTGGGAGAGTTTAGGATGAAATTGAGTGATTTTGGAAACTCCCTGGCCAATGCACAACGCCCCTTGCCTAGTGCACAACGCCTCTCTGATGCACAACGCCAGTGTAAATTTACACTAGAGAAAAATGCCTGATGCGCAGTGCCTCTTTGATGCACAACACCGACCCTTTGATGCGCAGCGCCTCCCTGATGTGCAACACCTTTTTGCGGACAACTTTTGAAGGCCTTCTCGATGTCCAAATTGGGTGTGTGATAGCTCGTTAGAAATCTTATTAAGTTTACTTTCCAAAACAACTTGAATGTTTCAATTTGGAGTTCATTTTCCTTTTCAAATGTCAAATATCCGAATACTGGTCAAAATGTGAAAAATAAGGCTTCCTAAATGCAGGGTTGTTGTAGTCAACTTTTAAAGATCTTCCTCAACTTGAAATTGAGCTCATGATAACTCATTGGAACTAATTCTCTGTCTAGTTATTAGTTGAGGCATCAAGAAAGTCATTTGGGCATTTCATCTAGGAGAAAAATTGATTTTACTAAGGTCACTTGAGAGGTGCAGCAACTCTCCTAAGGTCAATGATGTTTTCGACATTTCTCCCAAACCATGAAACCTTTGTAAAATTTAAAAGAGATTTTTCTTCTTGAGTCAATTATGGAAAAAAACCTCTTTTATGTTTGTCAAATTCATCTTTTCTTTTTTAGAAAAATAGCTTGAATAAAACCTATCCCAACGTGTGGAACAAGGGATTTGTGGAAATGAAGGGAAATGAAGGCGATAAGGGGCTTCTAAATTATTGAGAAAATTTTAGAAAGTAGGGAGGGATGTTAGGAATTAGAAGAAAGTGGAATTTCAAAGATTGAGTGAAGGGAATGGATCCAAAAGGGAAAAACATAGGCCTAGTCTAGAAAATTGTCAAATTGCAGCAATGAACTAGGGTTTGTGGGAAAATGATGAATTTGAGAGATATGAATGATGGGAAGCATTTAAGAAGATATATTAGGGATAGGGAAAGGTGTATGAACATCAGGATACAAATTTTGTTGATCATTTGGCCATCCAAGAAAAGTTACCTTCAAAACCCTAGGAGAGGGAAATGAGGCTTACCCAAGTACAGCTGAAGCACAAACAAGGGGTAAAATGACCCATTGGAACCTAAAATGATGATGACAAATCTTTGAATGATAGTACACTAAGCTGAATGGTGACATGGACCGATACTTGGAAGACTTTGGAAGGAGTGAAAACAACCCTAGACCTAATACCTAGTGACCAAATTTTACTTGAAGACTCAATGAAATGACAAAATTTGACTTAGACACCCTGAGACCACTTTGTAAGAGCATATTTGATCATTGATGGAAGGCTTTCAAAGGCTGACACTAATAGGAGGAACCTAATAATTTGGAAGAAGGATTACCTGGCACACAGCTCTTTTCTGTGTGCGTCATGGATGGACATATTAAGGATACAATACAATACCTAACAACATGAACTGCATTGGAAGGATACTCTGTCCAACAAAAGAAGGAATTAGTGGTGCGCATGACAGACTTCTCTGTCATTGTTAGGCATCTATACAAGATTAGGAATGATGGAATACTGTGAAGGTATGTACATGAGTTTGAACGAAGCAACATCCTCACAGACGCTCATGGGGGCGCCACAGGAGGACATTATGCAGGGAGAGAAACCATGTAGAAGATTCTACGTGCAGGGTTTTGGTGGCCAACCCTTCATCAGGATTCAAAAGCATATTGCAAGGCGTGTGATGTATGTTATTGAATTGGTAGGCCATTGCGGAGGGATGAAATGCCTTTGAATCCATAAATAACATTACAACCCTTTGAGAAGTGGGCAATAGATTTTGTAGGACCTATTCAGCCCCAAGGGAAGACAAGCACGAGGTACATTATCACTACGACGGAGTACTTGACTCGTTGCATAGAAGTGCAACAGGTGAAGGATTGCAAGGACGCGACTATCGTGAAGTTTATATTTGAGCATGTACTGATGTGATTTGGATGTCCAAATATTTTGATGAGTGATCAGGGTACGCACTTTCTGAACGAAACGATTAGTGCAGTGATGGAAGAATTTCAAGTGTATCACCAAAAAAGCACACCTTATCACCCACAGGCTAATAGGATAGTCGAGGCGTTCAACAAAGTGCTTGAAAACGTGATGAACAAGGTTTGTAAAGCTCAACAAAGTGATTGGGACCTACGCATACCTGCAGTATTGTGGGCTTATTGGACAACATACAAAAAGCTAACGAGACAAACCCTTTTAAAGCTTTTCTATGGTGTGGAAGTTGTAATGCCTATGGAGTACATCATGCCTAGTCTACGCATAGTAGTGCCCACAGGTATGATAGATCGCGGAGCCCTAGAAGAGAGGCTCATTCAGTTGGACTAGCTTGAAAAAGAGACACTTTTGGATGGATTTCATCAACAGGTCCAAAAGCAGCGCAAAAAAGCGTGGCATGACCGACATATTAAGATGCACACCTTTAAGGTGAATGACTTGGTGTTGTTGTATGAAAGTAAGTTTGATTAATTTCTAGGGAAATTTAGAATGCATTGGTTGGGGCCCTATGTTATCAAGGAGATTACCGATGGTGGCGTGGTCTAGTTGGTTAAGTTGAATGGAGATCCCTTCCTAGAAAAGGTGAATGGTAGTAGATTGAAGCCATACACAGGTGGCTCAACCTTCTGACTAGGCGATAGAAGCATAGTCTTAGTGCTCCAGGCAGCTAAAAGGAGGCGCGGGACTATAAACTACACTGCCTAAGTTGGCGAGCTATGTGATGTCAGGGCTACATGAAGCAGCGAAGTGTTAAAGGGTCCACAACAATGTGAAGACAACTGCGCTATCATGTAGGTCCACCGGAAAGTGACTGTTAAAGTCACTATTCATGATTTGATGGTTGGTTTGAGGCCAAATGGAGCACACAACATGCATTTAAGATGAAATTTATGGGTTAGATACTTGAAAATATACCGCCAATCTAGCATTAATGGGCCAAATGTGGGGGGAACGGTTGAGTTTGAATTTAAAAAGCCCTATAAATTACAAGTGGTTGTCCAGTGAAAAACACTTGGCATTTTCAAAGTTCAGTTGTTGTGCTATGAATTGTGTATGGACCTTTCAAATTTTGAGACTTTGAGAGCAAGTTCAGTGTTTGAGAGATTGCCAAAGGAGATGCAGGACCTCCTGACTAGAATGATGTTGACACCTGAGGAAGCCGTGCAGGAAATTGCAGTAGTAGAAGCCCCATATAGTGCTAGAGTAATAGTTGAGATCCTTAATTCACCTAGAACACTGAGACCGAAGAAGGGTAAGCAGGCTATGATCCCGGTGTGCGTCTCACCAAGAAACCCAAAGAGGACCAAGCTCACCTTGCAGGAAAAGGGGGAGGCCATTAATTTGGAGACCGACGAGGAAGAATCTAAAGAAATCTTAGTGGATGAGGAGCACATGGAAATGGAAGTTGAAACCTAGGGTGCAGACCCTATTACCAGGCTACCAGAATATGTTCCTCTGCACAAGGGTAAAGCCAAGGTGCTGAAGGACATAGACGAGAGCAAGAGCTCCCTGCAAACTTTGTTGCTCTCGGATGACCTTGTTTTTGAGGGACTGCACTTATGGCGGATTCCTGTACTGAAATTCAAAGATTGGGACCTTGCAGATCACGAGAAATTCCAACATTTAGCGACGGAACAGCTGATGCACCGATGGATGGACACGAATACTGGAACAATTGAATTGGAGCTGCGGACTTGACTCAAGGGTGTAGAGAAAGTCGAGCTGCTCAAACTACTCTAGGTGCCACATTACACTGCACCCCAGTGACCGCCTTCATCAACAGGCAGCTGATATGCTTGGTGCATGATGAGTGTTTGTGGTTGGAAGAGCCCATTCTCATCAAAAACCACTTGATCCATCAGATTATATGGCTACCTTACTCAGGGGAGGATCCCACCAATATTTCAGAAGGGAAAGGTCGAAATTTGGCCCTCGCAGAAGCTATGAAGAATAAATTCAAGTTGGAGAAGAAGAAGTAAGGATATGCCATCTCCATTATTAACAACCCTGTAGTCAAGCTAGCGATGCAAATACTAGTAGGGAAGGTGATGCGGAAATGCCGCATGAATGAGGTGTCTGTGCTTGTGACTGCACTAGCAGCCTAATGCACTAGAGGAGTCTAGTTCAAATAGGTGAATTATATTTGTCGCAAGTTCCTTGCGAACTCTCGTGAGGCATACGAGTAAGACAAAACATTTCACTACACATGGCTCCTTTTGTGAATCGTACTAGTGGCATGGGAGCTCCTAGAGTAAAACCAATTCCCTTTTGTCATGCCGAACCTTACAAAGGCAGCGAAGTATGCTTCGTTGTGGGTGACCAAGGACACGCAATGCGTAAAAGAAAGAAATATCTTTTGGGTCTTAATGGAGATGAGAATCCAGATGGGGATTAATCGCAAGCCACAGTTATCACCCATAGTATATGTCAATTTGCAGAGCTTTGTAGAATTCAAAGCGGATTTCCACCATGTTTTTATCAGGGAGTGGAAGGACCCTGCGAAGACATGACCTAACTTACTATATCTGGTGGCTGACGATGTGATCTTTGTAGTCCTCGAGTCTTGGCTGCTGGAGTGGCGCGCTCCAGTAGGCTCTGTGGTGGAAATGGACAAGTCCACTATGTAGCGTAAGAAGGAAGAAACAAAGCTCCTAATGCGCATATCTGGCTGAGAAGCGTAGAAATGAGGAAGCAGAGGCTAAGGTCGAGGCAGCACACGATGTGTTGAAATTGGCGGAATAGCAGAAAATAGGACAAGAAGTGCGCGAAGGAAAAAAAGTCACATTTTCTCAGGACTAAGGTAGAAACAGAGATAGAAAAAGGTGGCGTGGACCTGCAGATGACATCCACCCAACTCAATTGTCTGTGACCACGAGAGAAGGTAGTTTCACGAAAGAAAACCAAGGCATCAAAGACATCCTTCGACTCAATCACCTTCACTGAGGGTGATTTGCATGACATTGGATAATTGGTGAGGGATGTCACCGTGGAGGCCCTCCAACAATTCGAAAAGTAGCACCAGTTGGTATTGGGTGCTCTTCGGATAGAGCTATAGGAGTTGCAGGTTTGGACTCCATAGGCTGGCACGGTATGCACTAGCCTCACGATCGGCACTTCAGTTATCGAGGAAATGTTTCGCACAAGGGTGACCAACACGATAGTGCTACCAGATGGAGCACTTACTATAGAGAATGAGGCCGATAGGCCCATGGTCAGCAGTCTGAAAGGGGTAGGATTAAATATGGAGTCACTACTGAACTTCTGGCCTGGGAGAGTTGCGCTCTATAGGTAATGAGCGAGTAATGCATCAACATCGAGTTGTTGGGCCTGCAACACAATGAGGTAGTGGAGAAGAATAAGCAAATAATGAAGGTAGTGGAGGAAACCTACCGAATGGTCTCAAAGTTGGACATTCAGGTAGAAGAACCAGTTGAGCGCGCGTCCCCAAGTTGGCCACAGAGGTGTGCTACGCTCGAGCAGAGATGGCGCAAGTTTAGTTGGAGATGAACCTACAGATCAAAAAATTACAGTTGCGGGCTCGACCTTCAACTCTGCTAGAAGTCAGGGAACAACATACCGTAATTGTTACAACAACAATAATGGTTTTTGATAGTGTAGTGGCAGACTGCATGCAACTTTTTGAGCAGTCATTCGAGGTCCTAACCACCCTGTAGGAGGACCCGAATGTAGAGCACCTGGAGACAGAGGTGCACGAGTTACAACAAAATTATGATGAGGTCAAAGGGGTCATGCAGACGGCTGCCCTTACACAGAGGCTCGCATGGATGCAGGAGGCAAAGATGCTCAAGGAACAGGGGGATGCCGCTCGACACAAAGAAGCACTCTTAAAAGCGTGCCTATAGCCATGAATAGATGAGGCATATATGATCACAACCTCCATTGAAGGGAAGTTTGTGCAATTGTAGGCAGCTCAGCAGAAAATTCAGGGCAGCAGTTCAGCAGCAGTCACCGAACAGCGGGTGGAGGAAATCTGGCAGGTGGCCGCTTAGTGCGTTTCTGAAGTTGTGGTGATCTAAACGGAGCTGGGAGGTCTTTGCGCTAAGATCTCCACACCTGCAAAATGACTCGAGGGCGAGTCACGATGTTTGTGTTGGGGGCTTGTTGGGTGCAGGATCTCACAAGGGAAGTTTTGGGGCTAAAAGCCCATATTTTGGTCCAATCTTGTAATCCAAATGTAAAGACTCCGCATTTTGTGGTCATGGATCGCGTAGGTGTTAAAGAGTCATAAGATTGTCCGCCTTTATTTTGGAAATGTAATGTTGGCTGTAAAAGATCTACCCATGGTCCATGGACCATGGGATTATATAAATAGAGCTAAGCTCTAAGTAGTTAAAAAAATCAATGAAGAAAGATCGAACATGCATGAGAGATATCTTTGAAGTAGAATTCTAAGTCTTAGGTGGTAGCATAAGTAGAGGCTTTGCAATTGAGTGTGTAGAGGCCTAGAAGTCTGCAACTGAGTGTGCGGACCCCTGTAGCTGAGTGCGTAGGGCAGGTCGAGTCTGTAATCATCCAGAATTATCAATAAAGAGAAGTATTCCATCATTTCTGCATCTTATTTCTTGTTTATGCATATGTTATATTATGTATGAATTTCGTTTATAATGCTTATATGATGCGCGAATGTATGTAAATGTATTGGTTCAGTGAACGCATGTAAGAATATCTGTTTATGCTAAGCTAACTAAGATCTATTAATAAGATAAGAAAGACACTTAGCCTAGTTGGGAGATATCGCAGTTCGCTACCCTAGCAGCTTGAAAGGACTTCAACCCTTTGTTAGGGCTACACGGAAGCTGATTGTACCCTTTCGCAAAGTAATTAAAGGGCGAAACAGAGGGTTAAGTGACCTGCGCAAAGAGAGGTCTAGCTGAAATAAACCGACATCACATCCATCTCAAGGGTGCGGAAACTTGGTTCCAGCATCCCTCCATACTACTTCGAGTGAGATTTTAGTTCGCACTCCACGGGCTGATGGCGAAAGGGCCAGTAGTGTGGGGATTTGTTTGGCTAACTAATGCTAAACATGGGTCAAGCCCCCTCAAGCCAACAAGGATATTGGAACTTCAGAACAGCTGGGTATTGAAATTTTTTTATGGAGGGAGCTTTCGATATTGAGTTACCTCTTGGTCATGTAAATCCATAGAGCCAAGACCGCAGAGAGTAGCACAGGAAGATTGGCCCCCGACGAGAACATTGCACTACTGTGAAGTTCTGATGTGGAATTTCTCCAATAGTGCAGTACAAAAAGTTAAAGGCATATGGGTCGGAAACTGCGAGTTGAATGCAGAAACAAGGTAGTTTGTCTCAGGAGTAATGGCTATTGTCATAGATCACTGGGTCAAGGTAACAAGGACCACGATCTTCAGGAAAGAGTCTCGAGTGTGCCTTGAGGTGAGAAAATCCATCTCTATGCTCTAATGAACATCTTTAGTGAGTTAAACAAAAGTATGGGATTCATGAAGTAGTGTGCAAGTCATGTGAGAATTAATGTCTGAGCATGGAGCTCCACGCAGTCAAACGACGAAGGACTACAAGGTTGATCTCTGTTTTCTCAATGAGATAAGAAGCTGATAGGAGATGTAATAGTGACAAGGAAGGCCATGCCTAAGTCCACTAAGAAACATGTTGAAGGACAATCAAGTTGTATGAAATGATGAATAAGCATGGAGAACCTTAGTGATAGGAGTGTTTCTCACATAGAGGATTGTGCCTCGTTGGAGTGTGTAGGTGGATTGAGAATTCATTCTCAGTATGGAGAAAGTGCCAATTGTCCATTCTCGTGTTTAATGCATAGGCAGATACCTAGTTAGACGCAACAACATAATGGAAAAGTCATGCTGAAGTACACTCAGGCAATGTGAACACAGGGCATAAGTGACAACATCAATTGGGGGGTAGTAGTGGAATGAAATCTAGGAGCTCAAATGAGAAAATGGGGGAAATAAACATATATTCCAGAGAGCTAAGCAGAAAACCCCTGAGTGTGTGCAATGTTGTGTAAGGCTGAGTGAGATCTAGTTCTACAGGGAAAGGCTCAGAGTTCCTATGCAGAGGTAAGAGACCCCAAGAGTTGCTTTGTTGTGTGTAAAGTTGAAATTTTCTAGTGCATTGTTGTGAGAAAGGTCATAGTTGCCTGTGCTATGTGAGAAAGGCCATAGTTGTCTCTATTGTGTGAGCAAGGTCATAGTTTCCTATGATGTGTGAGCAAGGCCGAAGTCGCCTGTGTTGTGTAAGAAAAGCCGAAAGCACTTGTGCTATGAGAAAGGCTGAAGGTGCTTGTGTAGAGAAAGAAGGTCGGGAGTTGAGCCTGTGATGTGGACAACAAGAGGTCGAGAGTTGAGTGTATGTCAATGAAGAGCAAAGAAAAAAGAATTGCATGGATGATGATGAGTGACTGTTGTTGAGTATATTAGTAAGTTGTTACATAGTGAGCAGTGTGAGCAGAGAGCAGAGCTAATATCACGGAGAGTGGCTGCCAAATCATAGATAACACTCAGTTCCAATTTGAGTGTGGGTTGGAGCCTACATACAGGGATTTGGTGTTTCCTACTCTAGTGAGTACTTGAGAAGGCTTATGGGTTGGTACCTCCTACAAGTTGGTGCTTGCAACAAATCCATAAAGTTAGTGCTTCACATGGTGCTTTTGGTAAGCTGGAAAGAGATTTACAAAAAAAAGGAGTTGGTGCTTCCTACTAGTGGGTACTAGCAAACAATAAAAAAGGTTAGTGCCTCTTGGAAAGTTGGTGTTTGCTAACTAAATGGGGTGGGTGCCTCCTGTGAGTGGGTGATCACAAACAAATAGATATAATTAAATGGGTGCTTAACTTACATCATAAACAAACAACAAATTTTGTGAATATTTCCCCTCTCTTTCCAAGTAAAAAACATTGTGATTCACCCCCTCTTAGCCATTCTTTATTCCAACCTAAGCGGACCTGGAATTTCATATTTGTATTCAAAATAGTTAAGTTCCCATTATAGAGCCAATGGGTTACTGCCCAATGGTATGGAGAGAGCACATTGTTTAATATAATAGTATTTTAGGGTGTCAGCATTTAGCATGTGGTGGTAGCCGTCAGTATTTAAGGTTAGCATGCGATAACATTCATATTTTTTTCAAAGTACAGAACGTTATATTTTCATTATGTGTTTACAATGATTGTGGACAAAGGCTTAGTGAAGGTAGAATTGACAAAATTGGCAGAAGATAATTTATGATTCAGAACGTTAAGATTTAAACAATAGGGATTCACAAATTTTAGATGCATTAACTAAGGCGTTATAAATCGAATGCGATGACATGATCAGGAGTGATATTATTGCACCTTACAAACTAAAGAATCCTTGCAGGTAGAATTATCTTATTTTGGCATGGTAGCATTGGTTATTTTGGTGGTTTTTTTTTTTTTTTTTTTGTGCTAAATGTGCAACATCATTGGGAGTTGGCAAGAATCCACTACAAATTCATTCCTACGTTACAACAGTTTCTGCTGGCATTGTGTCTGTCTTTTGACAAAATGGCTAATGAATGTTTTCATTATCCTGGAAAACAATGTAAAGGAAATCCAAGTTGTGTTGAAGCTACTTGAAAGTTGAAGGGAAATAGTGAATGCTCATATCTACACTTAGAAAATCCCAACAAAGGCATATGTGAGTAGTGAAATTGTGAACGTATTTATAATTGCTATAACAATTAATATCATGAAACACACATGTAATTGATAATCGGTCCCACTTATAATCAAAGAATATATACAAAATATTTCCTTACTTCCATATAAGATATTATCAGTTGTGATGTTAATGAGGAGCCTCAACTTCACAGCATCAACATTCAACTTCGACATCTTTTGGACGATAGGTTAGAGATTCTAGACACCACCCTGCCCAACAAAGGCATATGTGACCTTATCGTAAAGCCTCAGAGAATTAATTACTTAATGATCGTTAGTTTTTAAACAAATAAGCCATATCAAATCTAATGGATAGCTCAACATTGGAGAATTATATGGTGTTAAAGGACAATTTGATGGAGAACTGATCCACCGCATGCATTTTTTTTAATGCAACACTAATTTTCTTTTAGCATTATTACTACAGTAGCATTTTTAATGCAGCATTAATATTTCAGGATTGGAGTATCAGGGAAACATTTTTTACAACACGTTCATTCAATAGCATTTTAATTGTGCATTTCCAGCATTCAGAAGGTGGCCAGTGGTTAACATTCAATAGCTAATGGAACAATGTTATTCATATAGTTGTTGGAACAACATTATTCAATAGTTAATGGAAAAACATTATTCAATTGTATATATTGATGATGATGATGATGGTGGTTAACGTCCATTGAGACCAAATTGGTCTATCGGACCTACAATTTTCTTAATTTTTACTTGTCTGGCTCCTCGTTTTTCTTGGCGAGATTGGTGTTGTAGCTTTCTTTTTTTTCTCTACGGTCTTCCAGCTTCCTTTGTCTTGCATCTCCTTCATCTCTTCTGGTTCTTGGGACATTGGTATCTTAGCTTCGCGATCTATAGTCGGAGAAGTTTGGTTTAGGAGATCTGCTTTGCTGTTAAATGAAAATTTATTTTCTGCGGTATTCAAATCCTCATAACTGTTGATTTGTTGGCGCGGACTTTCTCCTTGCTTGCTTTGAGAGTTGTCTCCTTCTTCCTTAATTTCTTGTGACTCAGAGTTTTCTCTAGAATATTCTTCTTTGATGACAGTGTAGTGTTCTTTTTGTGCTCCTTCCCACCATGTAGATCTGTGGTGGTTTTTTCTAGCAAAATTTTTCTCAGAGGCTTTTGGGCAGTTTTTGGCTAGATGCCCCGTCTCAAAGCACGAATGGACATCTGAAGAGGACACTTTCATAATCAATCTTCTGGTTCCACACATAGTCTTTATTTGTTAGGTTTATTTCAGCTGGGAATCCGGCACTGAAATCCATTTCCACACAGATGCGTGCATAGGTGGTTCTGGCATATTCCTCTGTTTCTGAGCACCTGCAGTAAAATTTCCCAATTGCATTTCCAATGGCTTTTAGCGAGGAGAGATTCCAGAGATGCAAGGGTAGGCTTGGCAATCTCACCCAAACTGGTGCTGAGGTTATCACTGCTGTAGAGGGATCAAATGATGGGTTCCATGGCTTCATGAATAGGCCTGATTTTTCCCAAAACCAAGGGCCAGGAATCTAGAATACATTGTCTGCTTTCAGGATTTTCAAAATCTACTATAAAGAAACCTCTAGCACAGGGGTAGATATTAATTTCATCATAAATGATAGGCTTCCATACCTCCGAGATCCAATTGTGGAGTGCTATTAGCTGCGGCCAAAAACCATTGAACCGGCAAATCAGGGCACTTTCGGAGAACTGCAAAGCTTCATCGAGTGAGTCCTGGACCACTTGGATAGTGGGAGCTGGGGCTTCACTCACGATATGTGCAGGAGATTGCCCTCCAGAGGCGGATGAGCCACCAATTATTTTTGCGAAGCTCGGAGCCATATTTTACGCAGATCTATACCAGATTTATACCGCAGACATACGAGCCGCAGCTCAAACCGCAGATCTCAAGAGATACGCAACTCAAGCCACAGATCTGAGGAGATGAAGAGATACGCAGCTCAAGCCACAAATCTGAAGAGATGTGACCCAATGAAGTTTTCGAGTGCCGCAGATCGGAAGAATGCGAAGATATTTTCGAGTGTCGCAGCAGATCAAAAGAATGCCGCAGATAGGATGAATGAAATGATCGATCTGAATGCCGCAGATCCATAGATCGGAAGAATGCCGCAGATCGATCTGAATTCCGCAGATCAGAAGATAGATGTTATTAAGAAGTGGATACCAATATATAGAATAATAATAATAAAAAAAAAGCATAAGCAGTTGCTGTTCAGGAACTGAGAAAAATATGTATATCTCGACGATCAACTTGAATCTGAAATTCTGATCCACAGATATTTGATCGCCCTCTGATCTCAAATATTTTTGGTCGCAGATCTAACTTACTGTGACTACGGACGTCAGATCCTCTTCTGACCTGAAATATTTTTGTAGTTCGAACGACAAATTCAAGTTACTCAGACAACGGAATTCTGATTTTCCTCTGACCTCATATACTTTCGGTTGCAGGACAAAGTTCGAACAACAAATTTAAGTTACTGGGACTAACGAACAAAGCTGGAGAAAACTAAGAATGCCGCAGATCGATCTGAATGCTGCAGATCCACAGATCGGAAGAATGCCGCAGATCCACAAAGAATGCCGAAGAATGTCGCAGATCCAGATCGGAGAGCAATCTTAACTCATTTCTCAAGCGGTGATGATCATTTTACATTGGGGGCATGGTTTATAAACTTTGGGTGGAGCAGAAATAATACAACATTAATATAATTGCAAATATATTTTGTTAATGCTCAACGTAAATGCATTGTAAGGAGCAATGTTTATCAATCATGGAGCAACATTATTAGTCCCTGCTTGGGACTATTAGCGTTCGATCCGGCGTTGACTGGGTATTAATCCTGTGTTTGACTGAGAGTATTTGATGTGCATCACGATTTTAACCTAAGTTTTTATATTAACAAATAATATAAAAGTTATTATCTAATTTTTGATTGGGCAATAAAGTTGAGGGTCTTATTGCCGGCTTCACATGCTTCAAGACATTGGGAGGTGAACATTTTAAGCACAGGGTAGTTTGTCCTAAGTTTTTGATATGTGTTTTGAGTGTCCTGCATGCAAGACAGATGTGTGCATATGGTTCAACTAGGCCAGATGTTTAGAGATGGCCGCTGCGCCCACATAAAAAGATATATGCCCCGCGTTCATGTAATGAACCCTAAGTCCTGTGCTTTCATGCTTTCAGTTTGTCCCTCCATTTCGAGTCGAGATCTCAATCAAACTGGCCACGGACAAACCTTTTCGCTTGGGAGGAGGTTTTACTATTCAGATCGCTGGCCAGTATTTTTATTCTCTCCGAGTTTACTTCCTGTCTGCAGAGTGGGATTTGGATTCTGCTGCAAATTCAATCCATCCTGATATCAGGTATGCTAAGAGAACCCACAAAAAATTCGCTTTTGAGTCCTATGTTTGCAATGGAATGTTTGGGGGTTTTGAGAATGAGGATTTTTATATAAATGGAGGGCTGTCTTCAATCATAGATCCCGAAAAACACAGGCTTGAGTGCTTTACCGAGTACCAGGACTTGAAATCTCAGGACCCTTTTGCGTTTTTGGCCTCGGCACCCCCTAATTGCGTGTTTGGGCAATTCTGTCATAAGAAGTATTTGCAGGTTGTGCATCCCAAGATGGAGGAATCCTTTTTTGGGAATCTGGACCAAAGGGACCATGTTGTCAAAGGCATACATCCGAAAACGGCCTTCTATGAAGCCTTCTTGAAGCTTGCCAAGGTAATCTGGCTTGTGCACAGATTGGCATTTTCCTTTGACCCTGTTGTCACTATATTTCAGGTTAGGAGGGGGACTGATTTTTCAGTGGTTTATATGGAGAGTGTTGTCTGGTTACGATGCTTTGGATGGGAGGCCTAAGGTGGTTTTTACTGTTATGCCGGGTTTCCGTGTCAGCAAGGCCGTGATCCAGTGCCAAGTTTATCTCACAGGCATGAAAGGCAGGGATTAGTTGGAAGGATAGGAAGGACTCTGTCAATCGCATGAATTAGCCTTGTTATCTAAACCCATTTGCTTGAATTTAGGTCAAGACAGAGACTGATTTGCACACAGATCAGAATGCATAGAGAAGCCAGTTAGGTATTCGTTGTAGTTTTTGAGAATTTCTCATAAACTGCCCATGTAGAAAGCCTTAATATTTCAGAACATTATCTGGAAGTAAAGCCAACCTCATAATGAATGCTAATATATTTTAGGCAACAGAGTTCCTGTGGTTTTGTTCATGATCTGGTTTTCGGCATGTGTAATGTTAATGTGAGAGGGCTCTGAGCGTAGCATAGATTCAAATTTGACAGTCGGGCCCAGTCATCAATGCGCAGAGCTTCTTTGAATATGTCGGACAGTTCGGACAATGTTTAGCTTCAAAAGTTGCCAAGGCAACAGTTACAGTATATGAAGCTGTGCAGAATGTGTTCAAATTGTGTCCGTGACTTGAGGTGTAGAAATGAGCACTGATCTTGTTGGGTCAGAAAAAATAATCTGTGATGGCTATTGACATCAGCCCGTTTTATCTATGTTAGGAGGCCACCCTTGGTGGAAATGTATCGTTTAAAATAATTATATTATGTGCTGAAGGCAGTAATTCATGACTCTCAAGATGGTGCTACAGTAAGTGAGTCTTCTGCCTGTAAAGTTGAGGGCTTTCAATATCGTTTGAGATGGATACTTATGCAGAGGAAGCTGATTTTTTTCTCAAAAGTACTTTTCTGGTATTTTGAGCTAACAAAGCTCAGGGCTTAAACATAACCCTATGCTTATTAGGCACTCACTTTCTCGCCATGGCTTCGGAGGTCCACAGCTGATCGGATTGTATACTTTTTATCAAAATTCTCAGCTGCACACTAACTCATGGGTTGTACACCTTTGTTTCACCTAAAAAGTGAGGGGATCACCAAGATTGCATCATCCAAACGAATGTAGCATGATCAAGTCCCTACTTCAATTAGTGATCAAGTCCCTACTTCAATTAGTGTTCTCAGGAATGGTTTACTTATGTGCGTACTCTGTACTTATATTTATTATTATTTTTTTTTTAGTTTTGATGTAGCTACTTGAAATTTGAAAATATAAGTACAAGGGATGTCTTGGGTTATTGCGTATTTTTTAATACAAATCATACAGTAGATTGCATTCCACAGTTTATCGATTATCCTAATGCCATTTGTAAAATTGCAAGGTTCATTTATGACTGCCATTTTTGTAAAACGAATCCGTATCATTTAGCAATTTGGTTCAAGATCAGATAGTTTGTCTGCTTTGTCAGGTAAGCTTTACAATTTGCATGTGGATGAAATAAAAGTCCACAAACTGTTTAACAAGATAATGTAATGGGACAGGATGATCCCATTATCATGCTAGAAAAATCTGACTGAATATTCATAAATGTATTTGGCTCCTCTGCAGTTTTGGTACATCTTTGATATCACATTTTAAATAATTCATTTGTGCATTTGTTTGGGACCATAGTGTGAACATAATCATTATGGACACATCTGAGCAATGGCATAATGTTTATGACTACATATTAACAGTGGTAGGTGGGGCAAAGTTTACTTCTGCATCTGTTGTTTTGCTGTTCATGCAAGGTGCCTTAGGGATGAAAACCCAAGAAACTTTTGCCCTACTTGCTTACTGTTGATTTTAATGGTAAGTCATGGGAGTACTGACAATTTATTTTGAAGTTCAATTTTACCATGTTACAGCAGACTTGTCATCGGTTCACTGTCTAGTCTCGTGTGACTGGAATGAATACAGTTCTATACATGCCTGCTTATCTGACTATGCATGTCCACAGTGTTTTCTAGTGTACATTTATCAGACAGTTTTACTCTGGTTTTTTTTCCAGGTTCCAGCGGATGACGCTCTTTCTCGCTCTCTCTCGTTCCAGGTAATTCATGATCACTACACCTTTTTTATTAATTCGCTCCATGACCAGTTTCCTGGTATCTTATTAGGTTTAATTCATGGATTGAAATTCTTCTCGCAGGTCCTAATAATTCATGGATTGAAATTCTTCTCGCAGGTTGCGCTCTCCAGATAGCAGCAGATAGTAGAAGGTGTACTCTTCAATACCCAGTTCCAGATAACCGGAACCCTTGCCTTAGGTATGATGAATGCACAACATTCTAACCATTTGGCATATTTCAAGTTTCTGTCTGCATGGTTGTTTTGAGAATTCTCATTAGAATATTTACGCGTTTCCCTATGAGAAAGACTTTACCAGCTACCAGTCTGGACCGTTTTGCACCGTTCGATTGATTTGTTAGACGATAGAAAGGTTTTAGGTCATAGATCTCACCAGTTAAAAGCAGGTTTTAGGCCATAGATCTCACCACTTAGAGCTAGTAACTGTTTCCTTGATTTGCGCCGCTGAAGGAGAGGCCGAAAAAAGTGGTTCAATGCATCATACCGTTTTCTTGATTTACGCAGCTTGTCCTAAAGACAAAAGTAAATGGTTAAATGAATTGTATTTTTGGTACGAGAATCCAGTGATCTGAAAAGGTTTTGATGAAACTGGTGACGTACCGGAATTCACTCCATGGTTAATCTGTCCCCTTTTTTTTGTTTGTCATTTTAAGCGCAATAGGGTTTATTGGTTGTTTTGAGCATAATATCAAAGTAATATGGAGTGGCCTTTTCAATTGTTCCGTGGCCGTCTCTCTTGGAATTTTAAACATAACCTCAGCCATTTTTTTTAAAGCAGAATTTTTTATATTCGCCCAAAAAATCTTCGTTATTATTTTTTCTTTAAATGTTTAGTTCTTTAAAAGTTTTGTGCGCACATACAAGTTACAATGCAACAACTAAATATTGCACACTGCCACAGGCGAGTCTGACACTGAATAATAATATTAGAAATCACTTTATTGTGTTGTTTTATTAGTTGTCTCGAGTATAATTTAAGCATTTTCCAGAGTTGAATGATAGCTTTAGAATGAAAAATAATATTAGAAATCACTTTATTGTGTTGTTCTATTAGTTGTCTCTAGTATAATTTAAGCATTTTCCAGAGTTGAATAATAGCTTTATAGTGAAAAATAATATGAGAAATCACTTTATTGTGTTGTTCTATGAGTTGTCTCTAGTATAATTTAAGCCTTTTCCAGAGTGGAATGATAGCCTGCAGAGTTACAACAGTTTGACTATTTTTACTTTCACTGGAGTTGAAAAATCGAAGTTTATGGAGAAGATGAATTTCTGGGGGTTTTCTATATTTTAAGTCTAAAAATCCATCAAAATTGGGATGTGCTAAGTTCTGAATTTAGAGGTAAGAAGTTTGTAATTTAAAAAAACTGGACAGAGTTTTCTAAATTCAAAGTTCAACCTTAATACTACATTATAATAAAGACAAAAAGTTATTTACTTAAAATTCCGATATCTACTAGAATTTCAGTGTTCTAACTCTGAAGTTTCTAAATAATTAATAATATTTTTTTCCACTTTTTTTTATAAATTTGTTCATATAAATTTTATTCAATTTTCTATTTTAGATATGCAAAATAAAATGAAATAATATAGACCTATTTTTTTTAAATAGCTAATTTATTAACATTCCCTAATAGAAAAAGTAATTTCTTGTTTTTATATAACAAGTGAAAAATACATTGAAAAATAATACATTTATTTTGTAGCTTAGCACAAAGCTTAAGCTTCAATAAAAATAAATGTTTCAGATAAAAAATCAAAATACTATACCCAAGAAGGAATATTAAAAAAAGGCTTTCCATGGAAGCTTGAAACAAAAATAAGGTAATTAGCGCGTGAGAAAGACAACAGTTGTAAAATTGCACAGATATAAGACAACAGTTGTAAAATTGCACAGATATATTATTTATGCATGAAAATCAAAGATGAAAATTATTGAATTTCAGATTTGGTTTATCCATGCCCGGGTTGTCAAAAGATGAAATATTTTTGTGATTTATATGAATTACTAATTTTTCAGTCATTTATGTTAAGTTCATAATAATATTTGCATTCACTGTTCCAAGTTTTACAATTCCAGACTCCGGCAGGGACTACCGCCATGCCAATGGCTCCTTGTTATACTATGGATCAGTGTTTATCAAACATGGAGCAGTGGTTATCATTCATGGAGCAGTGTTATTTTATTTTACTATGGAGCAACATTTATCATACAAGGAGCAGCATTATTATTCGGAGCAGTGTAATCATACATGGAACAACACGTTTATAATACATGGAGTAGCATTATTATTTGGGTCGATGTTATTATACATGGGGCAGTGGAATTAGTTGGAGAATGTTTATAATACATGGAGTGTCGTTTATCGTGTTGGAGAAATGTTAATTATATTATATGGAGAACGTTCTACATGTAGTATTACTTATATGATTTGCCTCGGAGAGCTTCCTTTATATTATTACCTTGATGAACAACATATTTGGTGATCAATGGTAACAATGGTAACATATGCAACGTTCTTTATATTATTTGAGTTGGAGAGTGTTATTTACATTAATACAACATTCAACATATAATTGCCTGAGCACGTTACTTGCAGTTGAATGATGCTTTCAACCTATAATTGTGTTCAATGCATATACATATATATATATTCAATCGCCATATACATATTACAATCTGTTTATAGTAACATTAATACTTTATTGGAGAAGATTAATAGTTTATTGGAGAATGTTAGGTTTGTAAATAGCTGAATTGGAAATATTGTTCCAGCTCCAAAATAAGACAACATTTCTTCAAGTTATAGACATCCAAAGAACTTCTCCAATGCATTCTTATTACAACCATGGAGGTCTATGTTGCAACTTGGAAGGCGTTACTTGGCATTAATCATTTATGAATTAGAGATTTGGTTTTTGGTACTTTTATGCATTAATGTTTTGTGTCGTAACTCCAAGAAGAAGTAATATATGGTTATTGTCTAATTTTTTATAGAGACCTACAACATTCCATAGAGCTAAAAGCATGCATCGTGGCCACTGTTGAGTTCAAGGTGCCAACAATGATGCTACCCCTCCTCAAAAGTATTTGTTGATGGTTTCTCAATTCAATGATCTTGAAAAAGGAATTTAAGATCACAATGAAGGAAGAGAGCGTTGAGTGCATTACAATTGTGCAAGAAGCAATTGATTTGATTGAGAAACTTGTTGAGAAGAAAGGGGCCTAAGGAAAATTCATATCACATTACTTGGATTTTGATATAGAGGAAGATCCAAGCCCATTATTTTTATATTCGGTATTATTTCTTGGAGGCACGTGCATTTCTACTAGTGCCTTGGAAGGCCCACATTGTCCATAAATATATGGAATGGTTGTCTATGGGTTTTTAAATGCTTTGGTATCATTATTGTTTTCCCATATTTTCTTTGATCTGGTAGAATGTTTGGCTTGAACATCAACGGTAACAAGGTTATGGAATCATTCAAAGGAAAGTTGTATTAACAAATCCTCTGTTGATAGCACAAATATAGTTTGAAAGGACTGATGGCTGCAATTTTTTTGCTCTTCGCTTGTCTTCTTGGACATGTTCATTTCTTTAACATGCAAAAATAAATAGAGAGAATAGTTTTCAAGTCAATCTAGACTATCCCATCGGTGGCGGACCATAACTATGTCAAATCCAAGATGTATAAGATTTATTTGAAATAGAGGACTAAACCATACTTAGTTTCTATGGAGGAGATTGCCTAAACTTTTTGAAGTTGAACCATGTAATCTTATAGTAGCTAGGTTGAGGAGTTTATGATGACTGGATAAATTTGTACAATCACCTTCATGCTTTTCATTGTAAACTAGGCCCCCTTGTCATTGATGGAAAAGGGGGAGATAAGAAAATGTAAGGAGAAGTTTCTTCTTTGGAAAAAAAGGGGGAGATTGATGGCATTATTTTCATTGATGCAAAAGGAGCATATCAATACCAACAAAGGCATATAAATAGCACAAGACTAGAAAAGGCATAGGAGTAGGAAGGTATGCTAGATGTTTCATATGTTATTATGGTTTCAAAAAAGTGAGTTATGCTTGTTATGCTTGATGAAAACACAAAAATGATTAGAAAATACCTTGATGGCTTGGAAGAACATCGATTGTTAGAAGTGTTGTGTATAAGGTTGATTTGAAGAATGGTTTATTGGAGAAACTTGTTGTGATGTAAGGAAAGACTCCATGAAAGGAAAGGCTAGACTCCATGGAAGCAAAGGAAAGGAAAGCCTCCATTACATAAAGGCAAGGTGGTTGATACAACAACATGAAGATTATTTTGATGCATTAAAGGAAAATATTTTGATAGATCATGAGGAATGAATCCTCAATTCTATAGTCATATGTTATTCTTATAATGTTATCCGAGGTTGGAATTATGTGATGTGTTTGATCATTATATGTGGATGAAAATGATATTGTATGTAGAATTTATTCTTGGTGTTCTAATATACAAAATATGAAGAGTTTGGAAATGAATGAGTGGACGGCAAAGATTCAAGCCTATTCACTTCATCTTCTTATGTGCGATATAAACAAAAAACAAACTATTTTTATAATAGATGTGATTTTGGAAGGAAAATTTGAGGTTAGAGAGTGGGAGAATGTGTGAGAACTGATTGAGGTATTATGCATTAGTTAGCTAGAACATATGAAGCTTATGTGAAACATATTTGAAGGGAAGACGCGATCTGAAATGATCATATGTTAAAACTAAAGTAGAACTGATTAGCCATTATTGAATTGATTGTTAACTAAAAGTGCAGAAATTAAGAGAACTTCTTGAGAAGAAAGACTTTACGAAAGATGATTAAACATAAGTAAGATGCATAACAGAAGTGAAAATAGTAAAAACACAGTGATACCAGACAACAAAATTGATTATGGAGTTTTCCCTAATGGACTACGTCTCCGGGTCCGCTTTTAAGATGGGCGACCGCTTTATTAGGATTGAAACCAAGGAGGTCAATTACACAGAGAATCGACTAGACTAAATGGGCATGCGGGCACTTCTGATCACTATCATAAGGAAGCTCTCTGAACCAACTTTCTAACGCCTATCATGGTTCTCAATTTCGACTCCCGATGCTCTTGTTACACTGAAAAGAAAATAGCCCCTCACTTCTAGAATCTGCATACGAAAAGCCCAAAACCACTCTAATGCCTTCAATGAGCAAAATTCTTTTAAAAAGGCCTGTAAAAGAACTCCAACCTCCTCACGCTAATTTCGATATGAATAAGCTGCATATTGTGGTTTTTGGAGGTCTCGTTCTAGTCATGAATTGACACATAGGATAGGTTTCATGGTCTTCGAATTAATATTTAAACAACTCCATAACAAAAACCTATTTTTAAACCTTATGATAAATTGAATCCATTGGCGGCTTACTGACCGGGCGGAGGAGGTTAACTACCCACATGTGAACAGGGCAGTGTAACCATTGCTTGCCACCTGTGGTTTATTCGCCCAACGGTTCCCATTGGTTGACAGTGATAACGCTATGTGAACAATGCATTCCTCCAACTTTTGCAGCAATGGTTGGTGGTGAACTACAATGGTTACCTAACTATTCCAGTTGTTGCTCACATGTTAATAGTTAACACTGATGGTTCTACTGTAGTTAGACTAACAACTACCTGTTCACATTTTTAACATTCCCCCTGCGGTTTCCAAGCCGACAGTTACTATAACCTCTATCGTTGCCAACACACCACTCACATGTTAATGGTTCTGATGTGGTTTAGTGCTGTGGTTTTTTGTACCTCTTAGATAATAGTGGTCAACTACCAATTCTAGAGCATCTAAGATAATTCTTTTGGGGGTTTTTGTTTTAATTTGGAGGACCAATGAATAAAACAGATGTAACACTATAATGTCTAACCTTTTGAAGAAAAGTAATCCCAAAGTAGAGGGCTGCTATAAAAATTTACACAGTGATAAAGTTCGAATAGTGGTGAACAGAAACAAAAAAAAAATGATTATAACAATTTTCAGACAAAAAATTAAACAATCATAAGTATGAAAACCTCTGACTGATGTTTAGAAGGTTCAAGAGAATATGCTTATGATTACAACAAGATGCTGATGATTTATTGATTCAGAGGGAACTAATTAAACACATAGTTCATTAATCCATTCTCTTTAATGATTATCAGTTTAGAAGCTTATAGGAATAGATTAAGACACAATTATTCCTACCTATGTATCTCTGTAAGGCATAAGAACATGAAGAAAAACATAATGTGTAACACTGGAAAAACTTATAGGAAACACAAACTGTGTAAAACTGAATTCAGAATCCCTTGCTTTGTATTAAGAGTCTAGAAAAGGTAGTACATCAAAGTTTTACAAATGCTTCTTCAAGAGTGAACTCTCTTTCAATGGTCAACCTGGTTCAATGGTGAACAGTGAACCCCTAATAACTCATAAGGGGATTTATTTATACAATAGTAGAACTAAGAAAACATCCTAAACTGTTTAAGGATTTATTCTACGAAAAGGAAATATCTTCATGCAAGAAGATAGAGACACCCATTGAACTGTTACTTTCTGTCCCTGTTATTTAGGTTCTGTTGGCTTTTGTCTTTGATATTTTTCCCTTTAAGTTGCTTGTTTGTTTGATCCTCACGCTCGATGTCATTTTTTACTTATGACCTTTCATCTTATACACTTTCATCTGATACTCTTTGACCTTGTTGACCTATCAATAACCTTTATTGTGTTTTCTACTTTTACTGTACATTTCAAGTTCGTACTGTGTATTTCAACAGTAAATCATTTATTTTTTACATGTCTCAGTATCAGCTAGTTGGATATTGATCGTATTTATGTATATTTCATGTGTTTGTCTTTTAACTGTGTAAATTGTATGTTTTAACATTTACTGTGTAAGTGATTTCTTCTGCTCGGTCTTTGGTTTAGACCTAATTTCTGTTTGTATAGGAAAATCTTTTGAATTCATTTCTCGAGAATTTGGAACAAACAGGTTTTTAACTGGTATAAAAGTTGTTTATCCAATCTCCTAGTCTTCTGTTGATCACCTACAAAATACAACAATTGTTAAGAAAAACAAAGGTTGACAGGGAGGGTCACAATGGCTTCATTTGAGTTGAAATGTCTGTGGATGGAGTCTGAAGCATTTTCGAGAGGTAAACAGTGGTTAAATCAGTTATAGAGGCTTAGAGTGGCACAGGAAGGTTATACAAGTTTTACTGTGTAAACAGACGAAAAGAGCAAAAGTGAGGGTTTTCACATTTCGATGGGTAAACAGTTAACTTTTTAAAATATGCCACAAATTGAACAGTGGATGGTTTTACCGTACGTGTGGGAGTGGTTTTGGAGGCTCATCGCACTGCGTTTGGCCATGGGGTGGTTTTTCTCTGAGGGCACGCGAGTTAACATGGGAATGACACATAACAATAAGGGGCCCAAGCAAAACGACGAAACTCGCGTGCTCTCGGGCCTTTAAAGCTCGGAGATCGAGAGCACGTGATATTGTTGTGGGTCGTTAGATGTGGGAGTAGATGATCTAATGGCTATCGCACAGTGGAGTTGTACGGAGGGGACAGGCACGGAGATTAGCGAGGCCCGAGAGATTAATTACAAATAATCGTAATTAATTAATGAATATAGCACAGGTTAAAAGTATTGCGATAGGTTTAATAAAGTGGGACCAAGGTTTTACATGACAGGAGTTTGTTAACCACACCAAGGGTGGGTTAAAAGGTTTTGTCGAGAAAAATGAAATGGTAGATTTAAAGTTAAATAAAGCGGAGGGGGGAATAGAAACTTAGAACAAGGAGTTTTTATGGGTTTTTAGGGAATTTACAAGGGGAAAATGATTTCATCAAAGGGGAAGGGTTTCACACTAGGGAAAAGGGGCTTTTGGGTAGGAAATGACCTATAGAGGGTAATTTGCTAGGAAAATATGTGAAACCAAAGGGCAAGGGTTAAAATTAAGGGTAAAGGATATTTTCTTAGGAAATGATGGGATAATGAGGAAATTAGTAAGTATGTAGTGGGGGGTGAAATGAAATGAGGGGAAGTTAACCAAATCAACTTATGAACATCTTTTCACCTTCATATCTGCTCATGCACACTACAACATATGATCAAGTATGATGAATGTGTTTATGCCTCAATCAAACTTGTACTTCTGCAACCTTTCTTCTACTTACCCTTTACTTATCCTAACATTTTTTCTTCACTTAGTTGGGTGCATTTAGGTTAGGAAAACCATTATTTTCCTTTTTCTTTTGAAAAACAAACTATATAATTCTAACCTTGTAACATCCAAGGGCTCATATTAAACTGATGAGCTCCTTATTATTCTCTACCTAACTACCGATCTGCCAAGATTAAACAGTTTGGCTAGATCTTTATTCTCAGCATGAACTAGTCAATATTAAACTATTTGACTATCTTGGGTTGTGAATTTATGACAATTGCACACAACCATTATTTTGCATAATAAATTAAAAAGTAGTGGCACTTGGACTTGCACACTTTCATGATTTTATTGCTTTTTTATTTTCTCTCTAACCTAACATTTTATTTTGCCTTCATTTTTTAGGGCATCTATTCTAAGATTTTCTTTGATATGGACATATTTATCAAAGTATTTCCTAACATTTTTATTCAATATTCTTTTTGTCCATATCCTAGCTTAACATTTTTTGAAAAATATTTTCATTTTTGAATAATTGATTCTAAATTACTAAAAGCAAAAAATGTTGTAACACGGTTAAAGACTTGTGGGTGATTTGTAATGTTTTTACAATGTTTTGAAGTCTTGTACCATGGCTGAGAGGTTATAGTGTTAGGTTTTTGGTTTCTAGGTTAAGGTTTGCATTAGGGTTTTTTTTAAACATGTTTCACCATAGGTTTTTTGCATAGGACTTCTAGCATAGGTTTAATACAATGACTTAGGTTCCCATTTAGGGCTGTTACCTTTAATGAAGTAAACCATATACAAAACTTTGTCACATTGTGACATTGATTTAGACCACATTTTCATCATGAAGAACTAACGATGAAACCAACATCATAAGAATTGAAGAACACTAACGAAGTTGACGAAAATGAAGATGACCTGAACTCTCCAGATACATTGGACTGACAAGATCCTCCTGTATCAATCCTCTCCACTTGAAAGATTTTTGGACCACAAAAGTTTGATTTTAAGAAGATACCAGATGAGGGTACAGTTCGTTCACTTTTTTGATCTCCATCCACCTTGGCTTTCTCAGATTCATGCCCATGAGTCCTGATCGAAGATATTCAACATCTCCACACCTCGAAGATCGAATCTTCCTGTCCAAGATGATATCTTCCTGCAACTCATTCATATACTCAGGTTCCAAATCATCAATAGTCAGAATCTTTGTATCTTGCTCGAGATCCATGACCATCGGAGGTTCATATAATTTTAGATTTTCCACATTTAAAATTGATTAAATTCACATGTAAGGAGGTAAATTTAGTCGAAAAGCATTATTTCCAATCATTTCCATAATCTTGAAAGGGCCATACCTAATGGGTTTCAATTTCTTACCTTCTCCTTTCAACCTGTCTTTACTAATATACAACCATACCTGATCACCAACCTGAAAATGATGATTGACTTGATGCTTGTCATGGTGCATTTTATACTTGGCTTGACTCTTCTCTAACTGATATTGCACTGCTATATGTATCTGTTGTATCAGTTGAATGAACTTAATTGCTTTTTTTGCATCATCATGCTCACCCACTTTATCCTCTTCTCCAAACATGAAATCCATTGGTGACTTTGGTAAATACCCAAAACATATTTCAAATGTCAATTGATTAGTGGATGAATGTGTTGGGTTGTGTTATGTTCTTTCCATGACTAACCTATGTAGTGAACCAGGGGGTTACAAGGGGGGCAGATCACCCCCTTTATTGTGTCGATTGTGTAGCGGGGGGGTTTGAGGGGGGCAGGTAGCCCCCTTCTACGATGTCTGGGGTAGTGCCCCAGAAAATTCTTTTTCAGGCCCTATATTAGGTTGGGCGAACCTACCTATGGTTTTTCGGTCCATGGTTTTGGCCACAATGGTTTTCAGTCCGTGGTATTAGATGCTTCGGCATGTATAAATATGTATTGTAACATTGAAAGGAACATAATGAAAAATCAAGCTAGTAGTCTCGGTTTTGGGATCTAGGGGAAAATCTCTGTGTATATGTGTTTGATGTGTTATGCTCTCACATTAATTATTTTCCGTGTTTTAGAATTCATATGCAGCTAAATTCTGTACGGGGTTAAAACCTACATTTGGTATCAGAGCTGTTTTGGCTTCAAGGAGACGCCTTTGTTGCTGAGGGGTTTCACTCGGGCCTATGGTAGACCCTGTTTAGTGGGAGATATTTGAGATCGATTCTAATGGTAAAAAAAGATGGTGAGCACTGGAAAGATAGAGATCAAGAAATATAATGGTCAAAGTTTTGAGTTGTGGAAACTCAAGATGGAAGATCTGTTGGTGGATAAAGATCAGTGGATGATGGTAGATCTAGGTGCTAAACCAACGAGAGTGACCAATGAAGAATGGAAGAAGTTGGATCAGAAGGCAAAGAGCATAATACGATTATGTGTCTCAGATTCACTATTACTGAATGTATCATGGGAAGCTACAGTGAAGGCTTTGTGGGACAAGTTAGGGACTTTGTACTAATCTAAGTCTTTGGTGAATAAACTGTTTCTGTGGAAAAAGTTGTATAGCCTGAGGATGAAAGATGGAGACTCGGTGACAGAGTATCTGAACGCATTTAATATTGTGGTAAGTCAGTTAGCATCTGTTGATATTGAAATTTTACATGAAGTTAAGTGCATCAGTTTGTTGTGTTCTCTACCTGATTCGTGGGATAGTCTGGTTATTGCAATAGGTAACAATGCAACTACCTTGCAGTTTGATGAAATAGTCTCATCCTTGCTGATGGAGGAGATGAGACAAAAGAATATGGAGAGCCAGAATGGTGATGCCTTTTCTGTACGAGGACGGTCCTAGAACAGAAACAAAAATAAGTCATTGAGTGAGAGATCTAAATCTAGAGGGAGATATAAATCTCCAGGAAAACCTATAAAGGTGGTGTGCTAGAAATGCGGAAAGGAAGGGAACTACCAAAGGGACTGTAAATCTAAAGCTCCTGATAAAGGAAAGGGATCTGATGATGCTCCTTCTGCAGAGGCAAAAACCACCTCAGATGAAGGTGGGGATGTGTAATTGGCTTCTTCAAGTACACATGTACATCATGAGGCATGGTTGATTGACTCAGGTGCATCCTTTCACTTCACTCCCCATGGAGAGTGGTTCTGTGAGTATGAGAAATATGATGGTGGTGATGTATTCTTGGGGGATGACAGGAAGGCTTCAATCGTTGGTCATAGAAATTTAAATTTTAAGTTGCAAGGTAGAAGGGTTAGAACACTTCCAGGTGGTCTGCATATTCTTGCATTGGCTACAAATTTGATTATCGTAAGCAAGTTGAATGATGTAGGTGTAAAAATAGTGTTCGAGAAGGATACCTACAAGATAGTTCAAGGAGCACTTGTATTGATGCATGGAGTTCGGACTGGAACTTTGTACAAGCTGCAAGGTAGCAATGTTGTTGATGGGAGCAACAGTTCTATGGTTCCTTAAAGTGGAGTAGAAAGTCTAGTGGTCTCTGGAGAGAAGACCATGTTGTGGCATAAAAGGCTTGGACATATTGGAGAGAAGGGCCTTCAAATACTTCATGGTAAATGTATGGTAGAAGGTATGAGTAATAGCTCTCTCAATTTTGATTTCTACGAAAATTGTGTATATGGGAAGCAGAATCGGGTGAGTTTCCCATCTAGTGGTAAGAGGGAAAAACAGATATTAGAGCTTGTGCAGAGTGATGTGTTTGGACCTGTGAAGGTTCCATCACTAGGTAAGTCTATGTACTATGTATCATTTATAGATGACTTTTCAAGGAATACATGGATATATTTCCTTAAGAAGAATATGAAGTCTTTGACAAGTTTAAAGAATTTAAGGCTCTGGTGGAAAACAAGATAGAGAAGAAGATAAACATGCTTTGGACAAATAACGGTGGAGATTTTTGTAGTAATGAATTTGAAGAATTCTGTAAGAAGTGTGGTATAGCACGGTAGAAGACTACTCCATATACACCTTAGCAAAATGGAGTTACAGAAAGAATGACCAAGACATTGATGGAAAGGGCAAGAAACATGCTCAGTGGTGCCGAGTTAGGACAGGAATTCTGGGCAAAGGTAGTGGAGATAGCATGTTACTTGGTCAACAGATCACCTTCGTTAGCATTGGAGGATAAGACTCCACAAGAGGTATGGACTGGTAAGAAACCCTCTCTTTCACATCTGAGGGTATTTGGATGTGATGCATATGTACATGTTCCAAAGGAGAAACGAACCAAGTTGGATACTAAATCTGAAAGGTGCATCTTTAATGGGTATAAGGATGGTTTAAAGGGTTATAAGCTTTGGAATCCAACAACAAGGAAGGTTGTATATAGCCAAGATGTTGTGTTTAGAGAGGTGAAAGATGTTGTTAAACATGAAGTCCAACCAAAGGAACTTGAGAAGATAGAGTTTGAGCTAAAGGAAGAAGAATCAGACTCTACAGTAGAGAAGGAATTAGAACATGAAAAGCCACAAACTTCAGGTGTAAGAAGATCAGTTTGGGAAATAAGGCAACCAGAAAGGTATAGTCCATCTGCTTTTTGTTCAAATTTTGCTTTATCTATTACTGATGATGATCCCAAAATTGTGAAGGAAGCATTAGATTTAGAGGATAGAAAACTTTGGAACGAGGCCATGGTTGATGAAATGACATCTTTGCACAAAAATGAGGCTTGGGATCTAGTGGAATTGCTGGCTGGAAGGAAACCCATTGGTAGAAAATGGGTGTTCAAGAAGAAGAAAAATGTAGAAGGAAAGGTGGAGAAATACAAAGCTCGGTTGGTAGAAAAAGGTTATTCCTAGGTGCTGGGAATTGATTTTGGTGATATTTTTTCTCCTATTGCTAAGGTAACTTCTATTAGGTTACTTTTATTTGTTGTTGTTTCTTTTGATTTTGAGGTAGAATAGATGGATGTGAAGACAACATTTATTCATGGGGATCTGAAAGAGGAGATCTACATGAAGCAACTTGAAGGCTTTACGGTGAAGGGTGAGATAGAACTGGTATGCAAGTTAGAGATGACTCTGTATGGGTTAAAACAGTCACTAAGGATGTGGTATCAGAAATTTGATACCTTTATACGGGGACTTGGCTTCACCAAAAGCAAAGAAGATCACTGTGTGTATTTTAAATTAATTGGTGACCGTGTTATTTATCTGGTCTTGTATGTGGATGATATGTTGTTGGTTGGAAATGACAAATAAATTATCTAGGATTTGAAGACCCAATTGTCCTCCAAGTTCGAAATGAAAGATCTTGGTGCTGCAAACTATATTTTGGACATGGAAATTAAAAGAGATCAGGCAAAGAGGAAGCTTTGGTTAAACCAGAGGAAGTATGTCGAAACAATATTGTAGAGGTTTAATATGCAGGATAGTAAACCGGTGAAGGCTCCTATTCTTGTAGGTGTAAAGTTATCTGCTGAACAGTATCCCAAGACACAAGAAGAGGAAGAGGATATGCCTTATGTTCCATATGCAAGTGTTGTCAGTAAAACGATGTATGCAATGGTCTGTACTAGACCAAATATTGCACATGTAGTGGGAGTATTGAGCAGTTTTATGTCAAAACCAGGAAGCAGCACTGGACAACAATGAAGTGGGTTTTCAGGTATTTGCATGGCACTACTGATTATGGTTTGTGCTACCAAGGAAGACCAGGATTGGACAAAGTGTTTGATTTTCATGGCTTTGTTGATGCAGACTGGGCTGGAGATCTGGATCAAAGGAGATCTACAAGTGGGTATGTGTTTAACCTATTTGGAGGTGTAGTTAGTTGGATGAGTAAGAAACAATCTGTAGTGGTACTATCTACTATAGAGGCAGAATACATGGCAGCCACTCATGCAAGCAAGGAGGCAGTTTGGTTGTAGAGATTATGTTCAATTATGGGGTTAGTACAGGGAGCTATAAGGATAGACTGTGACAGCCATAGTGAAATTTTCTTGGCAGAGAAACCTACTTACCATTCAAAGACAAAGCGCATTGATGTTCAGTATCACTTTGTGAGGGATACGATAGAAGACAAAAAGGTGTTGCTGGTAAAGGTGGACATTTTGAAGAATACTGCAGATGCATTGACAAAATCTGTGAGCTTTGAGAAGTTCTGCTAGTGTAGAGAAACAATGGGTGTTTCAGGGCTGGAAAAATGACTAAGCTCTCCTATGGCCCCCTATGGAAAGAAAACAACAAGTGGGAGAATGTTGGGTTGTGTTATACTCTTTCCACGACTAACCTACGTAGTGAATTGAGCGATTAGAGGGGGGTGGAGCCCCCCCTTCATTGCACCGATTGCGCAGTGGGGGGGTCACAGGGGGGTTTGAGTGGGGTAGGCAGCCCCCCTCTATGGGGTCCGGGGCAGCGGCCCGGGAATTTTTTTTTTGGACCCTATATTAGGTTGGGCGAACCTACCTATGGTTTTTTGGTCCATGGTATTGGATGCTTCGACATGTATAAATATGTATTATAACATTGAAAAGAACATAATTATTATCCGGGAATAGTGTCCACTCGGATGCTGCTATTCCCACTAAGATGGGTGGCTATCTTAGAAACAAACAATCAAAGTCTACTGTTGTTTCCTTTTATGAAAATAG
>APFE030964925.1:53978-113226 GCA_000404065.3 Pinus taeda | reverse complement strand
GTGATGTATATATAATTCCTAAAATGCAGTCTAAGATGATAAACAAACATTTGGTCTTCTTTCAGCAATGAAAATCCTAGCTACTAAAGGGAAGAAAGTCAAGAATATTTTCTTCACAGAGCACAGAGCACACGCTAAAATGCATAGTCCTAAATCAAGCCAAGCATTCAAAATGCAAATGCACATGCATGTATCTGTTTTCAGCTCTCTTAATGTGTGAATGATGTTAAGAAAGCTATGTGCAAAACTGAATTACTTTTAAAGCGACAGTACTCAACAGAATCCTTTTTCAAAACGAAGTGAAAGTAAGAGAGACACTTTGCGATTTTGAAATAGAAATTGCTTTTCGACACTTTAAAACTAGTAAATCAAGTCTTATGCAATAATAACCGTATAATCAACTATCTAAAACAATGGGATTGCTTTCTAAAACTGAAAACGACAACTATGACACTTTCAGATCTAGTGACGATAGTTCGACTATGTTATTTTTTGCAAACGAGAACTAAAACGACGCACAATACATAAAAAATGTTTATAGTTCTTTGCACTAAGGAGGCGGAATAATTCTAGAGAAGGGGGTATTCACAGAAGCACACTGATTACAAACAACAAAAACTCTTGAATAAGACTGAAAACAATGAGAAAAATCCACAGTCGGAGGGCAAATTCAATCCTCCTTGACCATCGCACCTGTTACACAGTGAACTCAGTATGCAGTGTAGTTACTCCATTCGGGAAGTGCGATGCATACAGCTGCCTTGAAGGCAGGGTGCGATGGTTACAGTGCAAGACCTTGAACGAGACTTCACTTATATTTTGCAGTTTAGTTCAAATGTTTAAGCTGAATAAGTACAAATCAATGTATGTAAAAACACATGGGTGATTTGAGAGGTTACTAAAGCCACTACTTATGGAAATTAGATTGCTTGTAGATCTATTGTTTAATTTATAAACAAAAACCTGGAGGTTGACTGAAGCATCATTGATCTACTTTCCATTTGTATGACAAATGCAGTTCGAAGGCTAGCTGGCTTGACTTCAGGCTCCGTCTGTATGTTTATAAAAGAAACAAGGATAGATAGGCTAACAAGTAATCTAGTCGCTCCCCAGTGGAGTCACCATTTTGTTATACAAGAATAGTGTCCACACATATGCTGCTATTCCCACTAAGATTTGTGGCTATCTTAGAAACAAACAATCAAAGTCTACTGTTGATTCCTTTTATGAAAATAGATGAGAGGAGAACCAAGAGGGCCAAACCTGAGTCTTGCGCTCGATTCCCTCTCCTTCTTGATAGAGTTTTGCTACATGCTCTTTGTCTTCTCAGCTTCAAAAAGACCTGTGGAATCATAGAAACATACTATTATGCAAGAAACAAGGATCTAAATTCACAAGTAATGTAGGATCATATGTACATTAACCATACACAATCATATATAAAAAAGTACACCAGGATATGAAAGGAAACAAGAATAGCTTTATTCAGATAAAAGTAGCAAGAGGATTGCAACCATGAGCAGCTTTGACCTAGCATCATCCTCCAACTAAGAAGCCCTTCTTTCACCTCAAGCAAAGCAAAATCACCCAACACTGTGAATGTACACAAGAATACTGACAACACTTCTCTATAGATTACAAAATTCCCGCCTCTGGATCTCTGTTATGAGGGATCCATATATAGATGATTACAAAGAGGTAAGTCATCTTTTTGGATCTTGATTAGTGTCTTCTCACTGATAGTTCCTGTTTCCACTTGGAGAATGAAGATCTCTTACTCATCCCTGGTCGAAAATGGAGTGGCAAGTGTCAGAGGGGAAGCTTCTAGAAGATTCCATGATCTTCTACCTCGCATTTTTGTCCCTGCCATTTGTCCATTCCCGACCATCACACCTTACAGAGGAGCAAATCAGTATGCATCATACCTTGTACACTGGGAAGGTGATATGCATCGCACCCCCTGCATTGAGCTTTTAGTATGGTCCAGTTTTGACCATTTATGAGTAGTTTTCAGTGGAGAACTTCTGGGAGATGATGTAATCATTTGACCTTGTTCCTTTAGGCAGTGAAGCAACAATTTTAGGGACTTAGGAGACATCAGTTTATGGACATTTATGATTGGGGTTGAAGTGCCCGAAAATGTCTATAACAGTTGCCCCCTAAACAAAACACGAACATAGACTGAAGCAGCATTGATCTACTTTGCATTTGTATGAAAAATGCAATTCGAAGGCTAGCTGGCTTGACTTCATGCTCCGTCTGTATGTTTATAAAAGAAACAAGGATAGATAGGCTAACAAGTAATCTAGTCGCTCCCCAGTGGAGTCACCATTTTGTTATCCAGGAATAGTGTCCACTCGGATGCTGCTATTCCCACTAAGATGGGTGGCTATCTTAGAAACAAAAAATCAAAGTCTATTATTGTTTCTTTTTATGAAAATAGACGAGAGGAGAACCAAGAGGGCCAACCTAAGTCTTGCGCTTGATTTCCTCTCCTTCTTGATAGAGTTTCGCCGCTTCTTCTTTGTCTGCCCAGCTTCAAAAGAACCTGTGGAATCATAGCAATATACTACTATGCAAGAAACAAGGATCTAAATTCATAAATAATACAGGATCAGATGTTTATTAACCATATACATGCATATATAAACAAGTACACAAGAATATGGAAGGAATCAAGAATAGCTTTATTCATATGAAGAGTAGTAAGAGGATTACAACCATGTGCTCTGACCCAGCATCATCCTCCAGCTAAGAAGCCCTTCTTCACCTCAAGCAAAGCTAGATCACCCAACATTGTGAATGTGCACCAGAATACTAGCAACACTTCTCTATAAGATACAAAATTCCAGCCTCTCGATCTATGTGATGAGGGATCCATATACATATGATTACAGAGAGGTGAGTCATCTTTTGGGATCTTGATTAGTGACTTCTCTCTAATAGTTCCTACTTCCACTTGGAGAATGATGATCTCTTACTCATCCCTGGTCGAAAATGGAGAGGCAAGTGTCAGAGGGGAAGCTTCTGGAAGATTCCATGATCTTCCACCTCGCATTTTTGTCCTTGTCATTTGTCTATTCCCGACCATCACACCCTAAAGAGGAGAATATTAGTATGCATCACACCTTGTACACTGGGAAGGTGATATGCATCGTACCCCCTACATTGAGCTTTCAGTATGGTCTAGTTTTGACCATTTATGAGCAGTTTTCAGTGGAGAACTTCTGGGAGATGATGTAATCAGTTGACCTTGTTCCTTTAGGTAGTGAAGCAACACTTTTAGGGACTTAGGAGCCCTCATTTTATGGATATTTATGACTGGGGTTGAAGTGCCCAAAAATGTCTATAACAATAATGAAAAATCAATATGGTAGTCCTGGTTTCGGGATCTAGGGGAAAATCTCTGTGTATATGTGTTTTATGTGTTATGCTCTTGCATTATTTATTTTCTATGTTTTAGAATTCATATGCAGGTAAATTCTATATGGGGTTAAAACCTACATAATGTAAGGCTCGATTGTAAGCATGTGGTACATCAGATAAAGATTCATCCCATAATTTAGGATGTTTACTACAATACCCTGGGAGGATATGTATGAATATCTTGTTCACCACTTTAGTTTTTCCATCAGTTTGTGGATGAAAAGTTGTCATCCTCTTTAGCTTTGCATCCATGAGTTCCCATAAAGTGGACCAAAATTATCCTACAAAATGAGTGTCTCGATTAGAAATAATAGAAGAAGGTAACCGAAAATGAACCCATACTTGATCGAAGAAACTCTTTGCATTCTGTTCAGTTGTCACTTGCTTTTTGCATGGAACAAGAATACACATTTTACTGAATCTGTTGACCACAACATATAGGTAATCATGCCCTCTCCCAGACATAGGAAGTCCTCCAACAAAATCCATGGAAATACTATCCCATGGTCACAAAGGAACTAGAAGTGGCATATATAAACCAATCTTTCAATTTCCTAGTTTGTTGGTCGAACACATCACACATCCTTCAATGTATTTAGCAACAATTTCATACATATGAGACCAGTAACAATACCTTTGAACTTGTGCCATTGTTTTGATTAATCTAAAATGTCCTGAGATGCGAGAAGAATGTGCATCCTAGACAACATGCGCTCTTTTTTTCTGTGGTATGCATAACTTACCCAGATGATATAAGAACATGATAATTGATTTCTTCCACCTGAGCACCATGAGTTAGAGATTCATAAATATCTTTGAAATCAATATCCATTCTATATTGTTCTATATAACTTTGATTCTTTAAAGAGCTACTATGTAGAATTATGGAAGCATTCAAAGATGGCCTAGATAACATATCAGCTACTTTGTTTATAACATATTTCTTGTACTTAATTACTAAGTGAAATTGCTGAAGAAATCCCATCCATCTGTAATGACAATATTGTTGCAACTTAGTTTGAGACTGTAAGTACTGAAGCGGCTAATGATCTATGTGAATCAATGTTTCCTTATCCATTAAATAATGTTTCCATTTCTTAACACTTTCAACCAAAGAAAATAGTTATTTATCATATCTCAGATAATTCATTACCGCCTGAGAAAAATTTTCTGAATGAAAACAAATTGGTTTCCCTTTTTGAAGTAAGACTACACCCATTGCGTAACCACTAGCATCTGTTTCACTTTCAAATGGTTGTTGAATATCCGGGAAAGCTAAGATTGGTGCTATGACTATTTTATGATTAAGTGTATGAAAATATTTTTGTTGTTTACCTCCTCACTAAAAGGGAACTTTAGAACCTGTTAAAGCATGTAACGATGAAGCAATCAAAGAAATGAACTTTAGAACTTGTTAAAGCATGTAACAGTGAAGCAATCAAAGAAAACTGAGCAATGAATTTTCTCCAATATTGAATTACACCTAGAAAACTTCTAAGTTTAGTCACATTTTGTGGTCTTGGCCACTTAACAATCACATCGATTTTAGCTGGATCTATTTTTAAGCTTCCACCTCCAACTATGTAACCAAGATAATTTAGTGAATTTTTCCCAAACTCACATTTGGAAAGTTTAAGATACAACGTTTCTCTGTTCAATACTTCGAAAACCTGCTTAACATGCTCAACATTTTCTTCTATACTGCAACTAAAAATCTGAATGTCATCTAAGTAGATTATGACAAATTTTGAAATGAATCTACCACTTTAACCAATCTATCTTTGAATTGAGATTCACAACCTGGAAAAGAATCCTATCAATCCTTATGTTGTTCTTTCATAACCATAAGTACATATTTCTTAGTTGAACTTATTAATCTCTTCATCTGATTAATTGAAACTAAATCCATGTGTGTTTTAAGTTTATATACCCTATCAATAAATTCAATCCCATCTTTCTTAAGATGATATTTATGCTCCTTCCTATAAAACATTGCATCATGATCATAGAGATAAGGACTTCCTAGCACTACTCCACATATATCTACTGGAATCACATCTAAATCTACTTCATCAATGTAGTGATTTGTTATGGAAAATTTTAATCAACATTGCTTTGTGACATTAATCTGAGTCTCTTTATTCAGTCAACCTAGAGGATATGGTCTTGGATGATTGTGTGTCTCCAAACCCAATTTCTTAACTAAATATTTAGATATTAAATTTGCTTGTGATCCACTGTCAAATAATGTATCTATATTTTTGTTCTTAGAAGTTATCCTTATTTGAAATAATTCAAGCCTTTTATCCTCATTTAGATGATTTTAGTTTGAAGAAGTTATAAAAGTGTTATAACTTGAACTAGTATCAGAAGTTTTACCTGTTGAAACCATTGCAGTTATTTTACCTTCATCACCTGAGTCAGAGCCCAAATCTTGTTGGATTGATACATTTGCCTTATTTTCACCTTTCTTCTTCTAAAACTTCTTTGGATTGAGTTCTGGGTGAAGTTTCCAACATTTGGACTCATCATGTCTGATCCTCTAGTAGTGAGTACAAGTAGGTCTTTCACCTTTATTCTAAGCTGTCGCTGATCTCTTTCCCTTCATATTACCCTTCTTCTTGTTGTCTTTGGAATATTTGATTTCCAATTTTCTGGATGATTTCTATGAAAAATTGAATGGTCTACCACCTAATTCAATATGTATGGCTTGAACACACACTTCATTAAAATCATCAGGATTAAACATCAACAATGTATGTTGCAAATATGAATGTAAATTGCTGATGCATTTTAATAAAGTTTCACGCGTATCCAATGAAATATCAAGCACCAATGCTTTATTTTTGAACTCTTGAGTAAATTATTAAACACTCTTCCCTTTACCTTGCCTTAGATGCAACTAATCAATAACAACTTGCTGCATGTATCTTAAAGGACAGAACTATTTCCTAAGAGCTTTTAAAAACGTAGACCATGAAGTGATGATTTTTCTTTTTCACTTTACATCTATTTGAGTTTTACTTTCCCGCTAGATTAAAGTTGTTCCCCCCATTATAAGTGTACCTAACTGAACTTTCGTTTTATCGTCAGAGATGTTCTGAATATGACAATACACTTCTATCTTCTTAATCCAGTTATCTAACTTTTCAGGATTCATTTCACCAGCATAAATAGGTAATTCAAATTTTACATCAAGTTTCAAAAGAGAGGTTTTCTTCAGTTTATTTTATGTTTCAGATTCTGTACTGGAAGAAGAAGAAGAAGATGATGATGATGGATATTATGGAGGTGAAGGTGGTTTATCAGCCTTGCCTTTACCTTTTTCCTTCTTCGATGTCTTTGAAGAAGAAGTTGCATCTCTTGCCTTCTTGTCTTCATACAGTTCTCCCAACATCTGTTGCATAGTCAAGAATGCTTGCTGAAATTGTTCATCACTCATCTTAGTTTCAATGTTTTCACTTGAATGAGATCCTGTCATGGTCGACTTATGAACGACTCGTTGCTTTCCAATCTCTGGATCAATCTGCTCAAGAATTCCTTTTCCACATTGTGACTTTGACCTGGTTAACATTCAATGGAAAATTATAAAAACACAACCTGCTCTGATACGAAATTATATGACCTGAAATGATAATATGTTAAAACTAATGTAGAATTGATTAGCCATTAATGAATTGATTGTTAACTGAAAGTGTAGAAATCGAGAGAATTTCTTGAGAAGAAAGACCTTACGACATCTGATTAAACATAAGTAAGATGCATAATAGAAGTTAAAACAATGAAAACATAGTGATACTAGACATAAAATTTGATTATGGATTTCATCCTTGATGGACTACATCTCCGAGTCCACTTTCAAGATGGGAGACTAATTTATTAGGATAGAAACCAAGGTGGTCTATTACATAGAGAATTGACCAGAATGAATATGAACACAAACACTTCTAATCACTTTCATAAGGAAGCTCTCTGAACCATCTTTCCAATGCCTATCATGGTTCCCAATTCCGACTCCCGATGCTCCTGTTACACTGAAACCAAAATAGCCTCTCACTTCCAGAATCTGCATACCAAAACTCCAAAACCACTCTAATGCCTTCAATGAGCAAACTACCTGCAAAAACACTCTGTCACAACCCACAATACTTACCATGCATAATAAAAAAAAATTGGTTAACTTTTACGTATACTCTGATTGTAATTATGGTTTACCCATACTAGGTATGTCTGCGTATTATTATAACCATTCCTCCACACAACTAAGGGAGAGTAATTACTAAGGTGGCAGACCCCTTGACGGCCATGGTGATGCGTTAATACCGTAACCTCTGCCGAGGTGGCATTTATTAATACCCGAACTTGAAACCCTTCCTACTGATGCGACGTAGGGCTGATGTTCCCAGCTCCCTATGCTACCAACGATCACCTACCTGAGCACATTTACTCTCCTGAACAAAGAGGGACACAGCTGGCGTGCCTCGAGATTTCTCCTCATCGACCTGGATTGCGGTAGCTGAGCTCGCTGGAGGAGGTAATAAATGACATCGTCCTGCAGTGGACTCCTCGGGATCAAAGATCTGATCTACGACAGATGTCGCCCTTCCTTGATTGGACGGTCAGGCCAACTGCCAGTTGTGAGGTGGCTCTAGGGTTTCGCTTTATATTATCATTTGGTTTCATTTCTGTGGTTAATCGTTCTATCTCTTGTTCTATACTCCTCAGCTCCTCGTCATCGTCTCGAATGGTAGCGCCTGGTTCACAGATATGCTCCGGAGTCTGTAACTATTCTTGGCATGCCATTCTACCTGAAACATTGCAGGTAATCTTTTTTTTGTTTTCAATAAGAAATTGTATAGCTATTGATTTTGTTTTGGAATCACCTACTGTTACCTTTAACTCATGTGCATGATTTGGTTGACAGAGTTCGAGGGACTTTCTATACGGCTCGAGCTTAATTTCTGGAAACAACTCCTCAGGTAAGCCTACACCCTTGTAGAGTAGGAATTATAATTGCATTTGATATTGGGTTGAAGTTGATTTTCCCCTTTTTTGTCAGGCGATTTCTCCGTTGCTCCGTTGGAGGTTGAATCCTTGTGGCCTATTCACCTGGGGGCGTCATCCTGTGTTTGAGACCAGGATACGGCCTTCATGGTGAAAACGGTATTTACCGTTCCTGAATAGAGCTCATAGGCATATGCCTAAACTCGAAATGTATTATTTTCATTTGGGTTTCCTGTCATTGTTTTATTGTACAAGATTGAATCGACCATCACTGTGGATGGCTTAGTTGATGCGTCGCGAGGCATTTGTCATATTTGCATCTTTGTTTTGGATTTGTGGTTATCATGACTCTATTTTATCCAGACACATGTGGATTTTCCAGTTACTTTGTTTCCTGAAGTAATGATACTGTAATTGTTTCCAGTTACTCTTGTGACCGAGGTTTCGGCAAAACTTAATTAATTTATTATTGCATGAGGTTTCACTCTGGAAAGTAATATTCTGATGTATCTCTGTAACCCTTAGTAGGTCTGTACCCGCTTAATATTTGCTCGTTATACAGAGAGGAATGGATATATATATCATGGTTCATCGTTTGACTTTATTTGTGTGCATAACGCATGGTTAAGACCCTTAACGGTCTCGGCACTGGAAGCTCTAGCTAGGCCTTGACTGTTTTTACATTATGGGTTTTCAACCATGGCTATTGTCACCTGCATTGTTTTGGTTATAGAGTTTTACGCATACTGTGGTAGACCCATCTCTTTATTTACGATAGTCAGCTCGATTATTACATAATTTACGCATGTCTTTAATCTTTTCCAGTGTCACTGCTCATGGTTTCTTATTATGCTACTGTTACATTTGTGTAATGCTATTCCATGCGAGGATTAGACAATTTTAAAGTAATATAGGCATTACCATAGTACTGTGTTTTCTTTATCGTAACGAGAGCGTTGGTCGTTACTCCACCGTGTTTCTTGATTAATTGAACCCTTGTGCACAGGCTATGCGCACGCGCTTCCAACATTTCCTATCATAATATAAATATATGTGTATGTCTGGGTTGAATATTCGCTCGGGGTCTTTTCCTGTTTATTATTGTATCACTATTTACATGTTACGAATTTCTGCTATTTTAATGATTACATTCCATCTATCGAATGCAACTCAGAAGTTGATTATTATATTCTGTTCTTTTCTTTCATTTACAGAGACTCTGTCTCTGATTTATGTCACCCCTACCCAACAAGTAGGGTTTATGCTTAGTTCTTCTTGAATCCCGTGCTACCGAGACTCCACCGAATCTGTGTAAAGTTCTATTCGAATTCTAAGTTACTCATGTTTGTCTCCACCTCAGATTTTGTTTAATGAATCAATGTGTTATGATATAAATATATACACATGTATACTTTTCATCAGACTTCGTTTATTGATTCTTAGTGTTTCTTATACATATGTACATGTATATTTTTCATTGGTTTCCTTACTGTAGCATCTGTATATTATTTCTCTTGAAAAGATTAAGATTATTTGTCATATTAATACTATGACCTGCAGTCCAAATAATATATTTACAAACACGATTATACCTCAGATTATAAAATAAAATGATAACTGTACTAACCTGCACCGTTATTCTATAATCTTCAGCGGTGTTCCAGATTAAAGGATAATACCTTTATGCTTGTTCTCCTCCCAACCATGAGACCAGTCCACCAGACTAAGTCTCCCCCCAAGCCCTCTTGCCAGACTGTTGTCTTCAGCAAGATATTGCACCACATGTGCCTGTGCTATCTGGTCCCTACCAGATTTAGCACCCTCTTTTCTTCCTTTTCTCCCCGTTTGTTCCTCAACAACCTAGGTCCTTTTCCTTTTCCCTCTTCTATGGAGGTAGGAGAAACAGTTAGGGTTTTTCCCTGATAAAAACTGTTTCTTTTTTTTCTTTTTTTCATTTATCATGTGGCAAGAAAAGAGAATAACTTCCTCATAGAAGTTATTATGTGTAACCATTCAATTTGTACTCAGTTTTGAATTAATAATATTCAATTCATTTCGTCTCAAAAAAGATAATGATTTCTGTTCCATAATTACTTACAATGGTAAAACAGAAGATTTATTCACATAAATTACCCAGTCATTACATCTCCTCCCCATGACATTGGACACCGTCTCGGTGTCTTTTAACCATGAAGAGAGCTGGATAAGTTCTTTTCATTACCTCTTCATCCTCCCAAGTGGCTTCCTCAGGTCCATAGTGTCTCCATTGGATCTTAACTTGGGTAATAACTCGTTTCCGTAGCTGCACTTCTCTCCGGTTGAGGATGCTCAGAGGTTCGACCAGAACCTCTCCTTCCGGTTCGAACTACATTGCACAATTTCTAAAGTTAGTTTTTCTTTCAATATTAATCTCAACAGTCTTGCTGTAGCAATAGTTACTACCTGAATATTCTGTCATTAGATCACATGCTTAGGGTCATAGACATATTTCTTCAGTACTGAAACATGGAACACGTTGTGGACTCGAATGTGACTCGGCAAGGCAAGCTGGTATGCCACTGGTCCAATCCTAGCCAGGATTTGGAAGGGTCCACAGTATCGGGGCGCCAATTTGGCACACCCGCTCCATTGTAAGGTACTTCTTTTAGCTTGAATTCTGATATAAACGTGGTCCCCAACTTGGTACTCCTTAAATCTTCTTTTCCGAAAAGCAAAATTTTTCTGCCTGTCTTGAGAAGCCTTCAAATTTACGCGCACTCTTTTCACCATATCTTCCATTTCTTTAAGCATCTTAGGTCCCAAACTTAGTTTATCCTCGGGTCCTCCCCAGCTAGAGGGTGTACGGCATTTCCGATCGTACATAACCTCGAATGGGCTCATTTGTGTAGAGGTGTGATACCCATTATTATACGCGAATTCTACCAGATGCAGATATTCTTCCCACAGCGTGGGTTGTTGCATAATGTATGCCCGTAGCATATCTTCCACCACTTGGTTTACTCGTTCCGTTTGTCCATCGGTCTGAGGATGGTATGCTGTGCTGAAATTTAGTTGGGTTCCTAAATCAGCGAATAGTGTTCTCCAAAAGGTTGATGTGAACTTCACATCGCGATCGAAAATTATCGTTTTTGGAAGTCCATGAAGCTTAAACACATTCTGCATAAAAACATGAGCAATCTGTGTAGCTTTGTACGTGGATTGTACTGGTATAAAATGCGCAGCTTTACTTAGCTTATCTACTACCACCATAATGGAATCATTGTTCCTTTTTGACTTAGGTAACCCTGTGATGAAATCCATGGAAATGATTTCCCATTTCCATTCCGAAATAGGTAGTGGTTGAAATAATCCCGCTGGATGTTGGTGTTCTTCTTTAATCTGCTGGCATTCTAAACATCGTGCCAAATACTCGGCAATGTTCTTCTTCATTCCTGGCCAAAAGTAATCTTTTCAGATGGCAGTAATCATTTTCTGGTATCTCGGGTGTCCCGCATAATGGCTGATATGGAATTCATCCATAATCAGATTTTTAATTTTATCTTGGTTGGGTACATATAATCTTTGCTGGAAATATATCATTCCCGAATCATCTAACTCATAATCTGGTTGGCCTGCCAAGTTAGCAGATTGCTGTAGCTACAGTTTTAACTGCTGATATTCATCATCTTGACTTGAGGCTTCCTTAACCATTTCCAAAATGGGACTCTTCCACCCACTAATGGAGATTTCACACAAATGTTGTATTTTCCGACTTAAGGCATCTGCCACTCGGTTTTCTTTCCCTTGCAAATGTTTTATCTCGAAATCAAAGCCGCTCAGGAAGTCCACCCACCATGCTTGTCTAGCATTTAAGGTAGGCTGGCTGAAATAGTTGGTCAAACTATGATGATCAGTGAGCAGCAAAAATTTCCTGCCCACAAGATAACGTCGCCACATTTTTAAGGTATGGATGACGACAGTCAATTCTAAATCATAAGCAGAGTATTTCTGTTCGTGCTCCTTTAATTTCCGGGATTCGTACGCAACCACCTTACCTTCTTGCATTAAAACTCCACCTACTCCTTCTTTGCTCGCATCCGTACATACCACGTAATCCTTATCAGGATCAGCTATCCTCAAAATAGGTGTTGTGGTGAGTAAGTGTTTCAATTGTTCAAAACTTTTCTGGCAGTTTGGGGTCCAATGGAATGCTTTTCCCTTTTTCTGTAATGAGGTAATGGGAAATGCTACTCTAGAAAAACCTTCTACAAACCTCCTATACTATCCAACCAGTCCCATAAAAGATCGAACATCTGCCACATCTTTCGGTACAGGCCAGTGCATTATGGCCTTTATCTTCTCTGGGTCCACATCGATCCCTTCCTTGGTAATTACATGTCCCAAGTATTGGATTTCTTCTTTAAAGAAATCACACTTACTAAACTTTGCGTACAGTTGGTGTTCCCGAAGGGTCTGTAACACCTTTCTAAGATGTTCATGATGCTCCTCCATGTTGCGAGAATATACTAATATATCATCAATAAATATCAGTACAAATCTGTCCAAGTAGTGATGAAAAATATTGTTCATTAAACACATGAACGTTGCAGGGGCATTGGTAAGTCCGAATGGCAAGACCACAAATTCATAATGACCGTATCTGGTTCTAAAAGCTGTTTTAGCGATATCTTCTTCTTTAATTCGGATTTAATGGTAACTAGAATGCAGATCAATCTTAAAGAACATCATCGCACCTTTCACTTGATCGAATAGTTCATCGATCCATGGTAAAGGATATTTATTCTTAATGGTTAACTTATTTAACTGTCGGTAATCAATGCACATCCGGAAGGTTCCGTCCTTCTTCTTAACAAACAGCATTGGGGCTCCCCACGAGGACACACTAGGACGTATATAATTCTTGTCTAATAATTCTTGCAACTGCATTTTTAATTCTGTTAGCTCGGGTACATTCATTCTAGATGGTGCCCGTGACACTGGTGCCGCCCATGGAATCAACTCAATGGTAAAATCTATGTTCCTTCTTGGGGGCGACCCAGGAATTTCTTCTGGGAACACATCTGTGAATTCTTGGATTACAGGGATATTATTTAGAATAGCTGTTTTATCCTTAGAGTCTGCATAACCCACCTGGATGGCATAGACCTGGCATCCTTTCCGAATACATTTTACAAGCTGGTTTGCTGTTATTGGTCGAACTTGCACAGGTCGTTTAATTCCTTGCATTTCTTTTATGTTTCCAAGGTGATCTCTAAAGTAGATAATCTTAGTCTTACAATCCACTAATGACCAATGTTTTTCCAGCCAGTCCATACCAATGAGAATATCATAGGAGCCAAGGGGAAGCACGTTTAAGTCAGCCGTTACCGGCTGTCCAGTTACGGTGAAGGAGTTGTCCTTAATTTTAGCTATCACTCGTCTTTTGGCTCTCGTAGCTAATTTCACCAGCCATGGGTTTTTAAACTTAACAGATTGTAAATTACAACGTTCCACTACTTTTGGGCTTACATAACTCAGTGTAGCCCCAGGATCAATTAAAACAGATACAGTAAGGTCTGAAATATTACCTTCGAATTCGACCATAGTTGGTTGATACTCCGCCTGACGGTCTTCCAAAGCCGCATTAATCCTAGGTACACTGCGTCCCACTTCACCGACCGTTGAAGCTTCGGGAATTTGGGATAACTATTCCGTCCCCTTCCGCTGTGGACAGTTTTTGATGTAATGGGGTCCCCCAGAACCCCAACATTGCACTGGGGGTCTTGTTGTCCCTTCATTGTCCAAGCGTGCCTGCTGTTCGCTGACTTTAGATTCATTGTTAGGCCTAAATTTAGATGTGGTTCTAGCTGGAATTCTACTTTTCAGTCCTTTGCCATTTCCCTTACTTCCACTGCTGCGATTTCCTTTGTTGTTTCCTGTTGACTTAAAGCTCTTTTTCTCATTCCATTTTCTGCCAGCTGCTTCCCCCTTTTGTTTGCTTTGCTGATAACAAATTCTGGCCTTCCGAATTACCTCATCCATTGATTTTGGATTGTCAAGTTCAATCCTTTCTCGCATGTAGGGCGGTAAGCTGCTTACAAATCTCTGTACCTTTGCCTTTTCCTCCCTTATATATGGCACATAGCGAAGTAGGGAAGTAAAGCGGGTGATGAACTCATCCATAGTCTACTGCCCCAAACGCAGATCATGGAACTCTCTTGCCTTCTCATCGTAGAACCGTTCAGTTAGGTACCTCTCCTTAAAATACTTTTGGAAGTTATCCCAAGTAATAGTCTGTTCAGGAGCTCCTTTTACAATCTTCACTTCCTCCCACCATAAGGTGGCCTTTCCCTGTAGCTGAAAAATAGCTAATCTTGCTTTAAGATTTTGGTCATATTCATAGCGCTGGAAATACTTGTTCATATTAATTAGCCATGCTTCAGCTACTTCTTCTTGTTCCCTATCAAAATGTGGTGGTTTAATTTTGCGAAATTCCCCTTGTAGTTCCACCCTTTGTCTTTTCAAAGTTTGTTGTTCAATTACATTATCGGAACGCTCCTCCTGTTCCTCTGATCCTTCAGGGGGCATAGGGTGGTTATGTTCTTCCGACATCCTCTGTTGCTCCATGCTAGGATTAGCTGGTACTTGATTTTGTCGATCAGATAAACTTTTTAGTATTCTTTCTTGCTCCATCGTTAGCCTAGCATTGTCTTCCCGCAGCCTTGCCATCTCATTTTTAAGTTCCTGTACGGTTTCCAGAATGGCTTGATTTGTAACTCTGGCCTCTTCCCCAAGCTGGACCCATAGTTCAAGATTATTTTCGGGGCCAGGTATCCCTTGTCCCATCATAGGTCGTCGAGTTGTATTATCTGCTCTCCTCATGTTGCAAGTCTTCGAAACTCCTGATCCTGTGCTTATTCCAACAAAATGAAAAGTAATGATAAGAAAAGTTCATAAAGTTCATATTTTATTTAAAAAAAAAAAAAAAAATTGTTCCTCTTATGTCAATCTATCCTTACCCAGAGACCTCAGTTTTGTAACTGGGCTCTGATACCATATGTCACAACCCACAATACTTACCATGCACTACTTACCATGCATAATAAAAAAAAATTGTTAACCTTTAGGTATACTCTGATTGTAATTATGGTTTACCCATACCAGGTATGTCTGCGTATTATTATAACCATTCCTCCACACAAATAAGGGAGGGTAATTACTAAGGTGGCAGACCCCTTGACGGCCATGGTGATGCGTTAATACCGTATCCTCTGCCGAGGTGGCATTTATTAATACCAAAACTTGAAACCCTTCCTGCTGATGCGATGTAGGGCTGATGTTCCCAGCCCCCTATGCCACCAACGATCACCTACCTGAGCGCATTTACTCTCCTGAACGGAGAGGGACACAGCTGGCGTGCCTCGGGATTTCTCCTCATCGATCTGGATTGCCGTAGCTGAGCTCGCTGGAGGAGGTAATAAATGGCATGGTCCTGCAGTGGACTCCTTGGGATCACAGATCTGATCTACGGCAGATGTCGCCCTTCCTTGATCGGACGGTCAGGCCAACTGCCAGTTGTGAGGTGGCTCTAGGGTTTCGCTTTATATTATCATTTGGTTTCATTTCCGTGGTTAATCATTCTGTCTCATGTTCTATACTCCTTGGCTCCTCGTTGCCGTCTCGAATGGTGGCGCCTGGTTCACAGATATGCTCCGGAGTCTGTAACTATTCTTGGCACTCCATTCTACCTGAAACATTGCAGGTAATCTTTTTTTTGTTTTCAATAAGAAATTGTACAGCTATTGATTTTGTTTTGGAATCGCCTACTGTTACCTTTAACTCATGTGCATGATTTGGTTGACAGAGTTCGAGGGACTTTCTATGCGGCTCAAGCTTAATTTCTGGAAACAGCTCCTCAGGTAAGCCTACACCCTTGTAGCGTAGGAATTATAATTGCATTTGATATTGGGTTGAAGTTGATTTTCCCCTTTTCTGTCAGGCGATTTCTCCGTTTCTCCGTTGGAGGTTGAATCCTTGTGGCCTATTCGCCTGGGGGCGCCGTCCTATGTTTGAGACCAGGATACGGCCTTCATGGTGGCAACGGTATTTACCATGGCTGAATAGAGCTCATAAGAATATGCCTAAACTCAAAATGTATTATTTTCATTTGGGTTTCCTGTCATTGTTTTATTGTACAAGATTGAATCGACCATCACTGTGGATGGCTTAGTTGATGCGCCGCGAGGAATTTGTCATATTTGCATCTTTTTTTTGGATTTGTGGTTATCATGACTCTATTTTCTTCAGACACATGTGGATTTTCCAGTTACTTTGTTTCCTGAAGTAATGATACTGTAATTGTTTCCAGTTACTCTTGTGACCGAGGTTTTGGCAAAACTTAATTAATTTATTATTGCATGAGGTTTCACTCTGGAAAGTAATGTTCTGATGTATCTCTGTAACCCTTAGTAGGTCTGTACCCGCTTAATATTTGCTCGTTATACAGAGAGGAATGGATATATATATCATGGTTCATCGTTTGACTTTATTTGTGTGCATAACGCATGGTTAAGACCCTTAACGGTCTCGACACTGGAAGCTCTAGCTAGGCCTTGACTGTTTTTACATTATGGGTTTTCAACCGTGGCTATTGTCACCTGCATTGTTTTGGTTATATAGTTTTACGCATACTGTGGTATACCCATCTCTTTATTTACGGCAGTCAGCTCGATTATTACATAGTTTGTGCATGTCTTTAATCTTTTCCAGTGTCACTGCTCATGGTTTCTTATTATGCTACTGTTACATTTGTGTAATGCTATTCCATGCGAGGATTAGACAGTTTTAAAGTAATATAGGCATTACCATGGTACTGTGTTTTCTTTATCGTATCGAGAGCGTTGGTCGTTACTCCACCGTGTTTCTTGATTAATTGAACCCCTGTGCATAGGCTATGCGCACGCGCTTCCAGCATTTCCTATCATAATATAAATATATGTGTATGTCTGGGTTGAATATTCGCTCAGGGTCTTTTCCTGTTTATTATTGTATCACTGTTTACATGTTATGAATTTCTGCTATTTTAATGATTACATTCCATCTATCGAATGCAACTCAGAAGTTGATTATTATATTCTGTTCTTTTCTTTCATTTACAGAGACTCTGTCTTTGATTTATGTCACCCCTACCCAACAAGTAAGGTTTATGCTTAGTTCTTCTTGAATCCCGTGCTACCGAGACTCCACCAAATCTGTGTAAAATTCTATTCGAATTCTAAGTTACTCATGTTCGTCTCCACCTTAGATTTTGTTTAATGAATCAATGTGTTCTGATATAAATATATACACATGTATACTTTTCATCAGACTTCGTTTATTGATTCTTAGTGTTGCTTATACATATGTACATGTATATTTTTCATTGGTTTCCTTACTGTAGCATCTATATATTATTTCTCTTTAACAGATTAAGATTATTTGTGATATTAATACTATGACCTACAGTCCAAATAATATCTTTACAAACACGATTATACCTCAGATTATAAAATAAAATGATAACTGTACTGACCTGCACCGTTATTCTATAATCTTTAGCGCTGTTCCAGATTAAAGGATAATACCTTGATGCTTGTTCTCCTCCCAACCACGAGACCAGTCCACCAGACTAAGTCTCCCCCCAAGCCCTCTTGCCAGACCGTTGTCTTCAGCAAGATATTGCACCACCTGTGCCTGTGCTATCTGGTCCCTACCAGACTTAGCACCCTCTTTTCTTCCTTTTCTCCCCGTTTGTTCCTCAACAACTCGGGTCCTTTTCCTTTTCCCTTTTCTATGGAAGTAGGAGAAATAGTTAGGGTTTTTCCCTGTTAACAACTGTTTCTTTTTTTTTTTCATTTATCATGTGGCAAGAAAAGAGAATAACTTCCTCATAGAAGTTATTATGTGTAACCATTCAATTTATACTCAGTTTTGAATTAATAATATTCAATTCATTTCTTCTAAAAAAAAATAATGATTTATGTTCCATAATTACTTACAATGGTAAAACAGAAGATTTATTCACATAAATTACCCAGTCATTACACACTCCAACCTCCTGAGGCTGATTTCGGGATGAATAAGTTGCATACTGGGGTTGTTTTAGGTCTTGATCTAATCATGAATTGATACATAGGATAGGTTTCATGGTCTTCGAATTAATATTTGAACAACTCCATAACAAAAACCCATTTTTAAACCTTATGATAAACTGAATCCGCTAGCGGCTTTCTAACCAGGCAGAGGAGGTTGACCACTCGTATGTGAACAGGGTGGTCTAACCATTGCTTTCCACCTATAGTTTATTTGCCCAATAGTTCTGGTTGGTTAACAGTGACAACACTATGTGATCAATGCATTCCTCTAGCGGTTGCAGTAACAGTTGGTAGTGAACTACAATAGTTACTAGATTGTTTCAGTTGCTACTCACATGTTAACAATTAACGCTGACGATTCCAATGCTATTATACTAAGAACTGTGTGTTCACATGTTTAACATTCTCTGTGCGGTTTCCAAGTTGATGGTTACTGTAACCTCTATTGTTGCCAACACACCACTGACATGTTAATGGTTCCGACGTGGTTTAGTGTTGCGGTTAAAGACTTGTGGATGATTTGTAATGTTTTGAAGTGTTTCACCATGGCCGAGAGGTTGTAGTTTTAGGTTTCTAGGTTGATGTTTGCATTAGGGTTTTTTTTAAACATGTTTCACCATAGATTTGTTGCATAGAACTTGTAGAAGAGGTTTAATACAATGAGTTAGGTTCCCATTTAGGGTGGATACCTTTAATGAAGTAAACCATATACAAAAAATTGTCACATTGTGACATTGATTTGGACCACATCTCCACCATGAAGAACTAACGACGAAACCAACACCGTAAGAACTGAATAACACTAGTGAGGTTGACGAAGCTAAAGATGACCTAAACTCTCCAGATACATTGGACTGACAAGATCCTCTTGGATCAAGAAGAGGTAGAAATGAAGATGGAGATATGCAAAATTTATGACCAGGTAAACCAACACATTGTTGTTTCTTGTTTAAATCATTGGATTGTAGTCTCCTTTTAGTAGTGGGTTGATAAACATTAGGTTGGAACTTGTTGAGGTAGGTGCCTCATGTGGGTTGTAGCCTATAGGAAACATATGGGAGTTGGAGCTTCCTTGCATGTTGTAACTTGGAGAAAATTGAGATAGCGACCTCCTGTAGGTTGGAGCCTATAGAATATCAGGTGTAATAAGGAGTAGGAGCTTTCCTATGCATCACAACAATAATAAAATCATGGTTTTCTCCATTTATAGGTTTCCACATATATCTGGTGTCAATATATGTTGTTATTATGTGTTGATGTGATGTTTTGGTTGAATTATTACTTGTTGTTCACATATTCAATCTGTTGGTCATTATTTTTTAAGTTGCTCATGTAATGGTTTAGTTAACGAGTTTAATGAAAATAATTTTAATGTCCATGAATATACTAAATTGATTCACCCCCCCCCTCAGTTTAGTCATGTTTTCATCACCATCTTCAGCCCTTTTTCCATCTAAGTTCTCAAATATGAAATTTCTTCTTTGTAAGCATACTCTCTTTTGTCAAACATTTGTAGCAACATTCGTTGATATTTATTTTCAGCTGAGAGCCTTTGAATCTATGCTTCTAGTGCCATTATCTTTGGTTTGTCTTCATATTTACTACTACACTCAAATTGTTGTTCCTCTTAATTGATCCTTAATCCCTCAATGTTGTCACTACAGAATTCATCTTCATCTTGAGGAAACTCAATTTATCAGTGCAACATGTATTAAAACCTTTTCATTTTTCTCTAATCCTGAAATATGCAATTTTCCTCCAAGATACAAACCTTGCAACCTATCCAACATATATTTTGTAGTTTCACAGTGTCTCACATGCATGCTATTAGATTTCAAAATACTATGAAAAAGAATCCTTTTAGCCATATCATCAATTTCATCTCTAACTCGATACTCTACTCATAGAAAAATATTTTCTCCAAGAGATAAAAAATATGAATCCAAATTCATTCTCCAAGTTTCCAATTTACCTTTGTGAAGTATCAGAATTCCTTGCTAATCCATTTCGGAAAAGTCGCAAAAGTCTGCCAAATCTCCAAGATCCGCTCTCCAGCCATCAATCTGCACCTCAGAGCCCCTCTCTAATACCAATTCGTGGAACCTAGATCACTACTTAGAGGGGGAGGGGAGGTGAATCAGTATTTAAGTTACTTATAACATTTTCTCAAAATTATTAAACTTTTAACCATGCATAAAATAAAACACACAAGTAGAGATCAGAGCATAAAAAAAAACATGAAACCATAAAAGTAATCAACGCAATGGACACAAGTATGTTTGGTGGAAAACTCTCTCCAGAGAAAAAAACTATCCGTTGTTGTTGCACTGCTGAAATTATATTATGTCAAACAATTCTTTTGATACAGGTGGCTCTAGAAAGACTTAGAATTCAAAGAGGGCTTTCAAAAGGCTCAAAAATAAAAGTTCTTGTATTGCAATAAAACTAGGGTTAGATCCAAGAGCTCATCGCAATATTTCCAATAGCACAAATGAGGCCTAAATCTGACATCATATGTGAAAATTATGGCCAGTCAAAGGTTTGGCCAACTAGACCCCTTGGCTAAAGGTAGTAGAATGCTATGTTTAGATCCCCACTAAATTTGGCAGAGCCACTAATATTGGTGGAAATTAACGAGGCAACAATTTGGCACTTTGTGGTGATGGTGACCCCTAAAAACCCAACAACCTTTTTTGACCACTTTGTTTTTATATATAGAAATAAAAATAAAAATATAACAAAAAATGGGGTGGTGTGCCACCACCCCCACCACTCCCCAATGACATATATAATATATATAATGTGGTGGGTTGGCCACCCATCGGCAGACCCACCCAACCCATCAACTATTTCAACGTATATACAATGAGGCTAACAAGGTTTGAACTCATCTGATCCGATGGGTTGGCCCGCCAATGAGTGGCAAAACAAATAACATTGCACACCAAAATGCTGCCAAAAAACTGGCTAAACAAGGGAGACCCACGTTTTGATATCGAGACCTCCACCCTCCAACTTAGCCTCTCCGCTAACAACACAATGATCTTCTCTTTGTAAACTCTGCCGCATTTTTTTATAAATCAATTTGCACATTCACTTGGGGAAGGACAACGTGCATGGAACCCAATGCGGAGGTGGAACCTTGAGAGGGAAGAAGAACTGAGGAATAGAACCCTGACACAAGGGAATATGCTAGGAATCTAAAAGATTCCCTTGGAGCCAAAATTTCATAGTGTAAGATTCATGCAAAGTGTATACTCAAATGAACTAGAATTTTGCCAAGAATTTGATGGAATTGTTGGTTTTCTGATTTGAGCAGCAAAATTTAAGTCAATTCGTAGAGAGGAATCTTTGTGGAATCAAATCTAAAATATTACCAAAGTTCCAAATTTTGACAGTTTCATAAACAATCTGAATTGATACTCATTTTACTATGTTTTCCACAAGGAGCATAGTGGTGGAGTCAGATTTTTCATCTGAGCAGTAGAATTCCAGTCAACTAGAGAGAAGGAATCTTTGAGATTCTTGAGGGTCCAAATTTTGACTGAAGAGGAAAGGGGTTGAGTTTACAGTCATTTTACTTGATTTTACACTAGCGATTCAATAGTTTAGTTTATTTCTTCAGCAGAGGTGTGCATTTTTAGGCCATCCTTTGCAGTGGAGGTATAAGGTGCTTTTTTTACATGCTTGTAATTTGATTTGTTGAAGATTAATGAAAACTTCCTCCCCACTTCAAGCAGATCCCAAAGACATAGCCCACACTGAGTGAGCTCCATTATCAACCTATTATGTATTTTCTTCTAATGCTTTTAATTTATTTCCTCTTCCTTTATGTGTATGCATCTTATGGTTACATGCCCTTTTCAATGCATTTTATATGTATCTCTGAAGTGAAATGATCCATATCAAGTTTGGTATCATAGCATTTATTCTGTTGATGTGAATTGCAAGTGTATGATAACCAAGGTTAAGCTCTAAAAAGGTGAAGGAAAACTTAAGTCCAATGATCGAGGTGTGCAACAGAAGAACGAAAATGGTATATGAAGATGCTCAGTTGTTGGAAGAATGAAATTATCACATGGCCTTCTATACCATGGTAGAAAAATTATACAAATTCTTTGCAGAGTACGAGAAGATAATGGCAAAACCAGAAAATAAGGAAGGACCAGATGATCATTCCTCAATGAACCATGAAGGAGGAGGAGAAGAGCCTCTTGAAACTCCCTCTCCATCTTCCAATGAAAGTTCATTTTTTTCCTCTTATCGTCATTCTAGAGGTAGAAAAACTCCTAGAAAGCTCTTTTTCAAGATGGATGTCAAGTTTGATTTGCTTGTGTTTAGTGGAGAATCTAATGTAGAAGATCTCGATAACTGGATCACACAGGTTGATGTATATTGCTGCATAAAATGAATCAAAGAGGATGAAGCCAAGATCTAGCTAGCATCCTTTTGATTAAGTGGCACTGCTCTCATTTGGTGGGAAGGAAAACTGTAGAAGGGTGGTAAGAGTATTAAACTTCTTTCATCTTAGTATGAGTTTGTTTCTGCTTTAAGAAGATAGTTTTACCCACTGGGTTACAGACAAAAGGCCATGATGGAATTGCAACATTTGAAACAAAGTAAGTTCAAAAAGTTCAAAATTTGATAGAGGAGTTTAGGAAACAAGCATTAGCATTGAATGTTCCACTAGACGCTCCTCAGACATTGATGAAATATATTAGCTATTTGCATAGTTATTTTCATAATTCATTGTTATTATTTGAACCTAAAACTTTTGATGAAGCTAGTGTGAAGTTTGTACATCATGAAAGCAGAGGGAAGCATGAACAAGATGATCACCCAAAGAGGGGAGCAACATCTAAGAGAAGAGAAGCAAAGGCCACTTGTACTCATTGTGAGAAACTTGAAGGGCGTGATGAGGAGCATTGTTGGAAACTACATCTGGAATTGAGGCCAAAGAGGAACAAAATAAAGGAGAAGAAATTTTCGACTATGCAAAAAGACCAAGAATCTTAACCAAAAGATGATGAGAAGATCACAGCTGCAAGATTTGCAAGTGTTGCAAAAATTGACTTGGGATTAGACTCGGGTAATGAAATGAGGATTTCAGGTCTTGCGATTGCAAAATATGGACTTATCGACTTGGGTTCCAATTCAAGAGATGGGGCCAATATTTCAGCAGATGTTATGCCAAAAATGAGGAGGGCACCAAATATTGCATGGCTGCAAGAGCTCAAAGAGATGAACCAAAGCATTCATGCAGAGAATTTTGAACTAAGAAGACTCCTACAATAAGAAAAAAATGAGAAACAAAGATTGCAGCATCAACTACAAACCAAGGAGGAGGTGTTGCAAAAGTTGCATCATAATAAGCCTGAGGTAAAAAATGATTCTTCAATTTCATGTTCCTTTTATGATGATGATTTCACTTCTTTTGAGAAACATACTACAAGAATTGGATCAAAATTGTTGAAGAAAATAGGGTATCAAGGAAAGGGCCTCGACTTTAATGGCCATGGAATTGTGAATTCCATCAAAGTGGAGGAATTGCCTTGCTACGCAGAACTTGGGTATGTTAGAAAAGAGGTTGGGGAATGCTCCAAGACAGCTAGTGGCCAACCAATGACGGATGATGGGAGCACCTCATCACATTCTAGTGATTGTGAGGATTCCATGGGCACTTATTAGAAGCGCACCAGGAATAAGCATTCCAAGATGAGTCGTTGTAGTTACTACAACGAGAATGGACATCAGAGAGCCACATGTCAAGTACTTCATGCCAAAAAAGAACCTATGAAGAAACTAGCTAGTGAAGTTGTTCAACAAGTGAATCCACCATAGGGAGATGACCGATTCACTTCGTTGAGTGAGAGATGGTTTTATTAGATATAGTAGCTTTTCTTGGCCATATTATCGTAATCAGATGTTGTGAAATGAGTGTAAAAGTAATGATGTGTTTTTCATCACTTATGAAAGCAGCATGATGATGTTTTGGCATCTTTTTAATAATATCTAGGGTATTGGTTTCTATTATGATGTACACTTGACCAAAGAGTGTGTCTTATAAAATCTTGGCAAGTATATGGATGCTTGGGTCATGATTGGTCATGTAGTTTGCAAACATTGTACTACAGGTTTGCAGAGGATGTAGGTGTTGGATCATCACTTATGGCTTCAAAGAACAAAGGTAAAGGAGAAGGGAGTGTGTCCTGTCACAGAACTTGTTATGCAGAGAAGGAAATATAACAAATTGTAGAATGTGTTCATGCTTTTGGAGGACCAAAAACTCCTCAATGGGGAGCAATGATCCAAGTGGCTCCAGAAGCCCTCAAAAGTCAAAGAGATATTTTAAAAGGCTAAAAGAAAGTTATTGGATGGAAATGAAATAAGTATCATATTGAATAAATCATTGCAATATTTCTAATGGCATAAACAACGCCTCAATTTGACATCATATCTGAAAGTTATGGCCAGTCAAAGTTTCGGTCAACTAGGCCCCTTGGCTAAAGTTAGCAGAACAACAACTAAATTTGGAGCTTGATTAAATCTGGTAGAGCCACTAAATTTGCTAGAAATTAACAAGACAATAATTTGGCACCTTGTGATGACAATTGCCAGCATCTGGAACTAGTGAACTTGTCGCCTACTTAAAAAAACCTATGACCCCTGAAAGCCCGACAATACTTTTTGACCACTTTGTTTATATATATATATATATATATGTATATATATATATATATATATTATATATATATATATATATTATATATATATATAATAATATATATATATATAGATAACAAAATATGGGGTGGCAAGAGACCACCCCCACCAGTCACCATTGGAATATATAATATATATATAATATGGTGTGCAGTCCACCAACAAGTGGACCCGCCCAACCCACCAAGTGTTTCAACATATATTATAATGAGGCCAATGGAATTCAAACCCGCCTAACCCGGTGGTCCGACCTGCCAATGAGTGGCCCCAAAAATAATTCTACTCAGCAAAATGCTACCAAAAAATCGACTAAATGGGGGAGGCCAACGTGTTTGACCCTAAGACCTCTGGCTTCGAACTTAGCCTCTCCACCAATAGCCTAAGAAGCTTCTATTTGTAAACTCTGCAACATTTTTTTATAAACATATTTTCTCATTCACATAAGGAAGGAGAGCGTGCAACAAACCTAATGCAGAGGTGGAACCCTAATTAATTACAGAAACCCAGGAGTGCAACCCTGATGCATGGAAATATGCTAGGAATCTAACAGATTCCCTTAGAGAAAACATTTCGTAGTGTCAAATTCATGCCAAGTTTATACTGAAATGAACGAGAACTACACCAAGAGTTTGATGGCGTAATCAGTTTTCTAATCTCAGCAGTGGAAGGTTAATGAACTCATAGAGAGGAATATTTGTGGAATCATGAGGAATCTGAAAGATTCCCTAAGGGCCAAATTTTGACTATTTAAAAACTAGGATGGATTTATACTTATTTTACTTATTTTTCCACATGGAGCACAGTGGTGGAGTCAAAATTTTCATCTGAGCATCAAAATTCTAGTCAATCAGTGAGAATGAATCTATGGGTAATCTTTGAGATTCCCGAGGTTCCAAATTTTGACCGAAGAAGAAAGGGGTCGAATTTAAAGTCATTTGACATGATTTCATGCCAAGAATTCAATAGTGCAGTCCATTTCTTCAATTGATGTACACATTATGCATGTCCACCTTGAAGTCGGCAAAGCTCCACAGACTATTGTACACTGTGGGGGACAGGCGCGACCTTCTATTGATCCACATCTGGATGCTCGCCTCCATGAGCACCCAGAAGATCTTGGTCTCATGAATCCGCTTTGTGTCCTTGGTGGCCCAGAGTGACATGTACTTTGTGGCCTCTGGTAGGTCTTGCTCAATGCTAGGGAACTGACTATCCTCGGGCAGTTCCCCTGTTACTAGTAAAATGGACAGGAGCAACCACGCGTAGTGGAAGTTCTTGCCCTACTCCTGGGCTTCCTTGTAGTTAGTCAGGAACTCTTCAGAGAGGAACTAGGCCCAATTGAATTGGACCTACTCTATGCCTTGTTTAGCCAGTGCAACTACCGGCACTAGTACCTCATCGCCATGACATTTCCTCATTACCTTCTCGGCCAGGAGCTAGGTGGCTATGCACACCCCTTTATCTTTGATGCTGCAAATTGCATAACCCCTCTTTTTCTTCTCAAGTTTGTATTTTTTTCTTCATGGCATCTGTGAGCACCAAATATCCACTTTTTCCTACTATCGCTGCGGGGTCCTTTCCCTCACAGGGGAGCTGGGAAATCCTATGGCTGAGATCCATTGTGATGGGAATAGGCTCCTCCATCCATAAGTACCCATCGTGCACTAGGCAAAGCAGTTGCCTGATGAGGAAAATAGTGATAGGTGTGTGGTGAAAGTGTGGAATCCATAGTAGATGAAGTAATCTGACATTCTCCACAATGCGCAGCCATTTCCGCGGCTCTACTATTGTGACTGACCCCTCTATGCTCTGCTTCATGAGGCTCACTATCTCTAAGTGTGCAAAATTTTCGTTGTCCATGAGGTCCCAATATTTAAACTTCATTGTGGGTACAAGACCCAAGTGTGAGTCCTCAAACACAATTCCATCCTAGAGGAGTGGGGTTTGGAGTGCGCTCTTAGTGGCATCCAGGTCCTTTGGTATCTTAGTTTTCCCTTTCCCTTGAGGGACATACTTGGGCAATTTCGCTGCAAAGCGCACTAGATGGATGTCCTCTTCCATGTCTTCTACTACCTCTATCTCATCAATGAGAGCCTGTAGATCCTCTTCCTCATCATCTGTTTTAATGGTGACAGCCTTTCCCTTTTCTTCCATTGAGAGTTTACCAAACCATGGATTCCTCGGGGACATTTGAACTGGTCTCGCTGCCTGCTTATCCTTCTTGGGCCTCGATGTCCAAGGAAATTTCAACATTTTCGGTGTGACCCCAGTGTCTCCGAGAACATCATGTACCATGGGGTTCTGCACTCCCTCGTCGGTGGTTCCTTCTTCTAAGCTCAAACATCTCCTGGTAGTCATCATCCTGTTTGAGCTGTCTGTGGTCGTTTGCGAACTTTAGGGCTCAAATCTTGTGTGGTGCTCAACACTCTGTACTCTAATCAATTTCTAAAATCTCAAATGAACAAGTGTTGTCTCGTGGTTAGCCCTTAGAGTTTTATAGCACCTTTTGAATTCAAATTCAACCCTTCCCCCCTATTATGGGCCATCAATGCTTTCTTGGCAGCAAATTGCCCCAAATCTAGCCCTTAATTCATGTCTTAAATGCCCACCGCCCACTCCCTTTTGCCTTAAATAAGACATTGCGTTATGAATAGTGACACCAATGGTCACTTCCTAGCCTACGCACATCGCAGTGTATCCTCTTGTGTGTGGTCGCAACCGTTGTGACATGTTGATTTTGTGCACACCTCCCTCATCGCATAGCTCCCAAATATACTCTTTTAGAGTCTCGTGCTCTCTTTCAACTATTTGGAGTGCTGAGACTATGCTCCCTATGGCTAGTTAGGTGGTCGCACCACCCGTGTGAGACTTCAGCTCGCCTCCCAGTATAGTCTGCGAAAGCTCCTCAATTTCCTTTGCGACGGCTAGCACCGCGTGTTCTACTATATGTAGTGCACTCCCTTGGTTACTTCGTTTAGTGAGGTGCAGTCGTAGCCATGGAAGTAGAGTCATAAATTCTCAGTAACAATCTTCTAATGGAGGGGTACAATCATCCGTATCTTGCCTTTTCATCCTTGGGTTATTGACGAGGCATGCTTATGTGATCTCATTTTTCAGCCCCTTAATCTCAATATCCATCAAAATGGTTTTCTTTCTCAATCTTACCCAATCATTTTTGAGTTTGCGAAGTCTAAATTTCCCTTGTTAGATAGCTTTCTGAATCCTTATCTATTCAACCTCACACAGACGTGTGATTTCTTCCTCCTGCTCATCGTGCACTATGACAACTGCAGGAGCCATTACATGTAGATTCCTTTTTGTATTCTCTTCAAAAATTATGGTCTCTACTCTATTTCGAACCTTTGGAATCATTTCTACGTTCAAGGTTTTGCACATGGTCCTATAGGCCCATTGAACTGCTGGCGCACGTAGGTCCCAATCAGTTCATCTTGCCTGGTGAACTTTTTCAGTACTCCTCATGCCCTATCGAATGCTTTGTCATGGAGAATTGGTAGCATGCATTTCCTTTCCTACTTTTGTAGTTTGTTCTGATTCTCTATTCTCGGGGTGGTGTGCACTTGTGTGGGTTGTACAACATATGTCTGTACCCATCGAGAAAGGTGGGCATGCAAGTTGTCCCACCCCTGCTAGTTGGCTTTCATTTGGAGCTGGGGTTTTCTAAACCATAGGTGCATCATCCTTTTGCATCCACACTAGTCCTCAAAATTTCCTTGATGCATACCCCACCATCATGCAGCTGTTGTGCGTAGTGCCCACTTTAGCACATCGAATCGCTGTTGCTTTGGTACTGTGTTTTCAAATTTGCCCAGGAATTCATCCACCATTGACAATCCATCATATGTCATCAGCTCCCTTGCCTCTATTGTCACATAACACAATGATCTAATGATCATGTTGCAATTCAACATTATTACTTCGTGCAATCAATTTTGCCATTGCTTTATCTCTTAGTCTAAATTCGAAGCGCAGGAGATTTCGCGCTCCCATGAAATCCTTCCATCTGTAGTTAGATTCACCCAATCCTATTCTTACGCAGTTATCTTATAAATACAATCAATATCATCATCACTATCATCGTCGCGCACTGGTTTAGTGTATCATGCTCCTTTGACTGGATCTAGCGGTACTACTATGCATAGTGACTTTTTCTCAAAGATCATTTTATGCTTCTTTAGATTTATGACTCCATTCATGTCTATGTCCCAATATATTCCCAGTAGCACGGGATAGGGATTGATGTCATCGACAATCTCTATCACTTCAAAATCCACCTATGCGCTCACACCTTCAATATCGACTGTTACCCCTTGTAATCTTCCCATGGGAAAAATCTTCTATTGGTTTGCCATTCGTAACTGAATAGGGGACCATTGTAGCATGGGTCTACCCATGCATTCCCATGTTTGCTTTGGTAGTACATTCATGTCCGAACCCAGATCCAGGATTACTTGATCCATTTCATACTCGCCAATTTGCGAAATCAACCTCATTTCCCTTCCTGTGCACAATGCATGCTTTCCAATTTTCCGGACCACGCGTGCTTCTCCTAACCCCATGCACCTAGTGATAAGTTCCTATAGTGAGCATTGAAGGATCCATCCTTTGTTCTAGTTGATCCTTACTACCTGAAGTGAAGGCCTCCGTGAATCTCTTCTTAGCTTCCATGAATGTCTCCTTTACACGTTTTAAATAAAATTTGGGTTCCTTTGTAGGAGCCTTGCGAACCCATGCACTTTCTTCTGGCTACTTTCCCTTATCATCTCTCGTGGTCATATTGCTCCTAAGCATCATGTTTACATTCAGGTATTTTTCGCGCAGCTCAGACCTCATCATCTGTAAATTCTGAGTTGGAGGGGACTGGAGTACCCCCTTTTCACGCATCCTTGATATTAGGGAAGGGCAGTCTTCTCCCTCATGATCAAACTGAGTACAATACCAACACGATGTCCTTGTTGAGTTTGTACAATTGCGGGCATAATGTATCAGCCCTCTGCAATTGTAACAAATTAGCTATCCGCGACCCCTTCCTGGTCCCATTCTGTATCGACCTTGACTGCGCCCCTAAAATCCAGTGTGTGCCATCCCTACATTTGGGTTGAGGGCGCGCGCTTTGGTCTGCACCCTGTAGGCAGGAGGCTTATCCATCATTAGTTCATAGCTTCAATAGGTGCGTTCACCATGGCCTACCGACCTACATAAATTTCAAAACAATTGTTGGGACGCCTGCTTATACTTCTGCAATAGATGGCAATTGTCCATAGTGTGTTTTCCTCCTATCTAGCAGACCAAGCACCATAGTGCAGATTTCATGCTCGGCCCCACCTGTGCTTCAGGTCTTAATGGCATCGGCCCACCTCCTGCCAAGTAGTTCACGAACACTAGACAATGGTCCTTGTCGTGCCCTTGGCCTTTGCATTTTATGCACCATACTTCCTTGCATGCCTCTGTCTGAGGTGTTCTGTCCTATTTCAAACTTTTCATTTCTAGACATAGATTCTATAGTTGCGTGTGGATTTATTGGACCCCCAACCCAGGGTCTTGTATAGGGATCTCATGTAATCTCATTGCCATCTCCAATGCTTCAGCCTGGGTGGAAATTTTTTGCTATGTCAGTGTCGTCCTTAAGTGTGGCGTAAGTGAGGCCACAAACCATGCATGATGTTGTGCATCTGTTAGCATCATATTAGCTTCACTGATCATACACTTTAGCCTTTGGTCCAAATCCTAGGGGGTTTCACCTAGGAGCATCTTGATCTCCTTAAACCCGACGATTGATTGTGTTTCTGATTTTGTCTTGCTAAATTCCCTGTTCAACGTGGCCTGGATCTCTATGATTCTTGCGTTCAGGTGGTCATTAGAATGCTTGATATAATATGTTAATGCGTGATCCTGCAGCATGCTCACCAGTGTAGCCTTTTTAATATTATCATCCACGACACCTTGTGCTTCCCATACTGCTCTTACCACGAACCAGAATTGGTCTAGATCTTCATCTCCCACTCCTCTAAATACCAGTAGTTTGATCACACTGGCCATACTGAACTGTGGTGGTGGCGGAGGTGGGCTCGGTGGAGATGGAGGTGAGGAGGGTGAGATGGGTGGTGGTGTGGGTGAAGGTGGTAAATGAAAAATGCACTGCCTTGTCAAACTAACCATGCTTCTCGGAGATACTTTCATGAGCTCTTCCTTGCTTTCCCACGAGGGTGAAATTAAGAGATTGGTTTCCAATTCTTCATTACTTCCCCTTATGTAGATCTTCCCACTTGTCGTAGTCAAAAACATTAATTTATTTGCATAACCAGCTTTTCGCACAATAGCATCTTAATCCAAGTGTTCAAAGATTTAATATACTTAGCTCGCGGTCCCTTGAGGAAACATCACTCTTCCTCACTGTAGCTAACGGTCATGTCTTCTGCAAACTCGGTGATAAATCCTCCTATTATTCGATCAAGCCAATGGTCCACAGCTCACGCTATCTTATTTCGTAATGCTTCTAGTCTGCGTACTAATTCCAGAGTCCACCCTATTGGTTTGTCGAGCCTACACCTTCCCTGGTTGTCTACTAACTTTACGATCCACTCATACAGCTAAGAAGGAAAGGATGCAAATAAATTTTGTGGATTTCCATATATATGTGGTGCTCCAACCACTATTCCTTAGATACTTGTAGATTTTTATTTTCCTGCACCACGAATTCGTGAATCTTCCTGTCCAACCAATCTTTAATTTGTTTCTTTGTTGGATTCCAATGACACGACATTAGACATCCTTTATGCAGATCCTGGTCTTGGCAACAGAATAATTTGTTGGCTTGTACGGGCCTGAACCAGGTTTAGAGGTGATTTAGCTAAGCAAATCCTAGTACTACTGGCCCTTTTAGCAATAGTCCATAGAGCACGGACTGAGGTCTCATCCGAAGCAGTATGGGAGGGTGCTAGAACTAATTTTTCACACCCGAGGGATGTCTGATGAGCTTTTGGAGGTCTGCGGTTTAACCCTGCATGCACGTCGCTACACACACTTACTATCCCTTCGCAACCTACAGTGCAGCTTCCGCACAACCCTACTCAGGGTGCAAACCATATAATACCCAAGTCCCTTTCTTTTTAATCTGTTATTATCTGATTACTTAGATTGTTTATGTAAGACTAATGATTATTACAACATATTCAGCAATCATATCAGTTCGTGCGATAAATAAAATAGTATAAACATAAAGAAGGCAATGCACAATAGATACATAGAAATAGAAATCAACTTCTCTTTATTACTCTTCAATCCAGATTACAGACTCGACACTGCCCTACGCACTCAACTGCAAGGGTCCACACACTTAGCTGCAGACTCTAGTAGGCCTCTGCACACTCAGCTACAGAGCCTCTTCCTACTACTATGACCCAATACACTTAGAGTCTTAATCTAAGCTCAAACCATTCGTATTCTTCTCTCTCTTAATCCTCCATTAACTATCTTTATAACTTAGAGCCTTGTTCTATTTATACAATCCCATGGTCTGCAGATCATGTGTAGGCCGACATGAATTTACATTACATTACAATACTTTAGGGTGGACAACCTTATGACTTAACCTATACTTTGTGCTTTGCGCCTACAATTCATGGAGCCTTACAAAACCTTTGACCAAAACTTGGCTTTGAGCCCCAAAACATGCTATAGGGGGATTCCATGCCCAACAATAGAGGTGTGCATTTTCAGGACATCTCCAAAAATGGAGGTATAAGGTGCCTTTTGTACATGCTTGTAATTTGATTTTGCTAAAGATTAATTAAAACTCCCTCCCCAGTTTGAGGAGAGCCTGGATACATAGCTCACATAGGGTGAATTCCATTATCAACATGTTGTGTCTTTTCCTCTCATGGTTTTCATTTATTTACGCTTCTTTTATGTATATGCATCATATGGTTACATGCATATTTCAATGCAATTATGTATGCATCTCTGAAGTGAAAATATCAAGATCATCTTTACATAGAGATACAAATATAACTACTATCAAATGGAGACTCTTTCTCATGTGGATATATGGACTACCATCTATTGAAGGCCACCATGATCAATTATCCTTGCACGGTTACTCCTGAACTATCAATCGACACTACATGCTTCAATTTTCTAGAAGCCACTACGACCAACGAGCCTCACCTAGTTTCTATTGAACTATCCAACCTCCATTAGATTTATAAAACCACTCACTTATATTGATTTTTCCAGAATCACCAAACTTAACTTCTCTATGTGGTTCTCATTTCATACATTTTCATAATAGAATAGATAACTGCTCAACATGAGCATTGCATAAACATATCATAAAGGAATATAAAAATTGAAACAAAAACTACAAAAAAACTTCATCACCATCTCACCAAACACTTCTACCAATCCACACTTCAACTCCTCACTCATTGAACAAACATGATGACTGAAAGATATTCTAGTTACTACTACAACACCTACAAGTTGCTTCACAAATTCAGAATAGACTACTCACATAACTTGCATACAATCCTCCAAACTCATACTCACTCCACACACTATGAGAATCAACTAAACTATCATTGAGCTATCTCCAATATATCGATGAACTGGGGTGCTCAACCCAATAATTACAAAGAACTATTGGGATCCATAACTCTATTCATATGCCTGATTTGATCCTGATTCTGCTCATTGGCTCAATAAAACCACTAACTCCACTTTCCTTTTGATATATTCAACTTTAATTAACTTTTGGAGACCCCACAAACTTTTCTGACCATAAACCAAAACATTCAGAACAAGAATTTCTCCAAAATATTATAATTAGTTGACTGGTGTGATAAATCTGCAGAAAAACTCATGCAAATGCTTGGTCACATGCATGACACTAGCTCCATGTGAATGGAACATAATAGCCACTCCCATAGGCTTGTTTTGCAGTTACTGGATTTTTTCAGCCACTCCCATAGGCTTGGCTCCATGCGACTGGGGAAAAAGATAAGGAAAGACACAAAGACATCAATCTAGGATCACTACCAGCTGATGGATCATCTTCTTCAGATCCTAAACACAACTCCAAGCCCCTTTGATAAGTATGAAAATGATGACATAGGCCAAGAACAGGTCAGTTACATGCAATACATAGTTTTCCAACCTATTCACCAAGATCATCACCTCCAACTCCTTAAGAAGCAACCACAACATGTCCAACACCTCCATCACTTGTAGCATCTCTAACACCTCTAGTAACTTCTCCACCTCTTGTAGCAACAACATCATGTCATCGAACTACCTCCAACACTGATAGAGGCTCCTCCAACACATACAACCTCATCTCAACACATCTAGCAACATATCCAATGTCTCCAAGACATGTAGATACATGTGCAACACATGTAGCATCATTTCTACCACCTGCAGCAGCAACATCTTCAACCAACACAACATGTCAACCACAATCCAACATCACATGTAGAATCCATCGCCAAATCACCTGCACTAGGACTAGACATAAGTATGTTGAAATCAACATCAACTAACAATACCATCAATATGAACACTGTAATAACCAAAAACTTATAACACATGCATATCATTAGGTAGATATAAGACATATGATGAAAAACACCATGACCCTATTGACATGAATGCCAACATTACAATTTCAACAATCAGGAGCTCAAGGTTGATGCTTAAGGACTGAAACTACTCAATGTGTAGTTCAGGCCTAGTTGTAAGGAAATATTGCACAATTCTGAAGCTCGAGGGTTGGGATTGAGCACTTAGATTATGTAGTGCACAATTCTTGGAGGGAAAAAATGGGCAGTGCATAGTGCCAAAATAAAAGGCTACTACTTGAGGCATGAGACTAAGTAGCCAGATTGGGGAGTTTTCCTAGTTTTGACTAAGTGTTAGATCAATGAGATGCGATTGAACAAAAGCAAGAATGAAACATGATCACACACTAAGATTACTTTATGACACAACAAGGAACACTCAAAATAGGTGAATAACATACTTTCCTCAATGTGAAAAATTTGCGACAACTAAGACCAAGTGCGACACCAAAGATATACTTTGTGACGATCGTGACAACACTTGTGCAACAGTGCTTGAAACTTTGGAGATGAGTGCAATAAATGTTTCCATTATGAGAGTAACTCATCTAAACAAGAATTACCCCCTAAAAACACCAAAATTGGCTTGTGCATAATGTCCAATAGTTAACATCCTAGAAGACGACACTTTGATCTTCCCACAAAAGGGACCAAAAAAATTAGCAAAAGTACATGTAATGACTCTTAATATTTGTGACAAGAACATGAAAATTCAAGGTAGGCTCTAAAGTTTGGATGTAAGCCAAAATTTTGGAGGGTGTTGTTGCAGCGACAACACTTGGCGACGTACTGATAGAATTCCAGCTTGTCTGCCTTGGCTAGCTATTTTGTGTAGGGTCTAGTTCTTCAGGGAGTATTGATTCATCCTTTAGATTACTTAGGTTTCCCCACTTATCCTGTATACAAAATTAGTCCCCTTTGTCCTTTATTAGTGAAACACCAATATAAAGCTAACCAAATCACAATGTTTTGAATTGGGAGAAGGGTAATAAAGTTTGCGAGATTTAGATTTTCGAAGTATAGTTTTTCATATTTGGTGTTTCTCTGTGGCTAGCAGGCTTGGACAGTACACTAACAAAGTCACTAAAGGAACACAAACATTTCTACATTGTTAGCAAGCCTGGAAAGTACCCAGATGGATTTTCTTCTTTCACTTCCCTATGGAGGAAGCCTTCTGCTTATTTCACCCTTTATTTATATATTTTATATATAGGGTTGTGCATAGGCACTTATTCATTTTGTGGGCGAAAGATGGATCCTGGCTTATTGTGAGAAGAAGAGGTTCTTCCCTTAAAGAAGCATATATAAGACCTCTGATTTTGGTATGCTTGTTTAGATTTTCCGTTTGTCCTTCTCTAGTTGATTGGATAAGCGCAGAAAACACCAAAAAATACAAAACCAAGTGAAGGCATAAGGTTTCCAAAATAGACATGGATATCATTGCTTAGAGAAAAGCTCTCTTTATGTAAGGATCATATTTTCTGTGGGAACATCATTGACCAAAAAGTGTAACCAAAATGAAGATGAAGTTTTAAAGGTTAGCCAAATGTTGTAGTGTCACAAGACTCTTTTCAATTCAACCACGTGCAATGAAGCCAAAGAATAGGTTTACACACAACATTTATTTACATAAATGAAAGGAAAGAATAATACAAGACTAAGAAAAACAAAGAACAAAAGAACAAACTATGTATATAGAGTATGGAATGACCCTAGACCATATTCCCACCTAAATATTGGAGAGGACTTGTGTGATGTCCAAGCTTCTCATGCATGGCATACACTCTAATCCAGAGGGATTGGAACTTAGTGTGTTTACCTTTGTATTCATTGGCTTTATCCCACTCTAAGACCAGGTCACCCACACTAAATTCATTCTTCCCTGGAGACCTCTTTTCAAACCATCTCTTGATATGAATCTGATGGAGAGAGAATTTTTCTTTAGTTTTCTTTCTTTCTTCTTGAATTTTAAGGAGGGTGTTTATCCTACTCTGAACCAATAGGCATGGCTTACCCTAAGATTCTTGCAAAATTTGAAGGGCAGGAAAATAGATGTTCAGGGTTAGGACCACTTCTTTTGTGCACACCAAGAAGTAAGGAGACATATTCAAAGAAGGTTTAGGCATGATGCAGTCAGCCCATAGGGAATTCACCAAAGCAGAGTGGTAGTTCCGATGTTGAGAGAAAACAAAATTTGATAATGCGGATAAGGTTCTTGTTGGTAGACTCAACAAGAGTGGAACCGATTTATAAACAATTTAAAGTAATCTATGGAAGTAAGAATATAGTGGTTTCCCTCTGATGAGTGTAGGAATATCTCGCAAATAATGTCCAGGCCCCATTGTTGAAATGGTTCTTCCACAGTGACAGGTTGCAATGGGGCAGTTGAATTCTTCCCCTGGCCCACACACTTCTGATAGATTGGACACTTTCGAGCATAAGGGTGAGCACCTTTGAAATGTGTGGGCCAATAAAAATTGACCCACAACACTTTGTGTGCTGTAATGTCACCCACAAAGTCTCCTTCAGATGGTCCATCATGAAGGTCACGCAACACCTTTTCCAAATTTGGTGCTTTTTAGCATCTGAGAAGGACTCCGTTATGGTGCATTTGAAAAAGAAATCCATGTAACAAATAGTAAGATAAATATTTCAATCTAACTACCCTCTTCTTTCATGCAGATAAACAAGAGGGAAGAGTATCGTGCTTAAGATACTCCATAAATCAACATACCAAGAGGTTGAAATGTTAGTGGGGGGAGCTTGCTCCACATTGTAAAACTTGATTTCCTTCTTCCATCCAGATGAATATTCTTCTCGTAGCTAGCATGGACTATGACCCTTGGTAGTTTTAATTGGTTTGAAATTGAGATCATATTCCTGTAAACTAGTCACTTAGTCCGCTCTTATTTCACCCAGCTCTTGTTGAACAATTAACGATCTGACAATTGATGATGCAATAATTTTTCAAAAGACATGGTTGGAAGTATTTAACCACCTTGTAGACCACATAAGCATGTTTATTAATGGCAGGATAGTTAATCTCAAGTCCTTGCAAGTTGGCACTCATGAATGATATTGGATGCTCATTGTTCTGATTGTCTTTTTCTTAAGCACGATGAAAAATGAAGTATCAGAAGCAAAAGTGTAGATCAAGAAATCCTAGTTGAAGTTTGGGCTATATAGAACTAGTTCTTCTGTGATTTATTTATTTATACAGGAAAATGAATCTTTTTTCCTCTTATCCCACTTGTAGACTACATCCTTCTTCACTATCTCCTTCATTGGTTTTACTATCTAGGCATAGTCAAAGATGAATTTGGTGAGAAAATTTATCTTCCCAAGAAGAACTGCATGGATTTCTTATTCAGTGGAAAGGGAATATGTGTGATAGCCTTGACCCTTTTAGGGTCCACTTTAATCCCACTATTTTCTATGATGTGGCCCAAGATATTTCCCTCGTACACTACAAGAATTCTCTTCTCGGGATTAAGAGATAACCTATACTTTCGACATCGCTAAAAATTTTGCTTCATATGGCGCAAATAGTCTGGTCTCCTTTTTTTAAAAAACTATGACATCATCAAGATACACCACTATTCTCTGACCAAATAAACCGTGAAATTTAATGTTGATAGCACATTGGAAGGTCACACCAGCATTAACCAACCCAAATGGAATTCTTTTGAAAGCAAACATTCCCCACTTCATTCAAAATGTTGTTTTTAGTATCGTAGGTTCTGAGACTAGAACCTGGTTGTAACTTGAAAATCCATCAAGAAAAAAAAAATCTATCCCTAATATTGCCAATAAAATATGTTCCATTTATGACACTTAGTATTTATCTTTGTCCGAGGTGTGATTGAGGTTTCGAAAATCTATGCACAGAAATATTTCCCCAAACATTTTCCTTACTGGGACCAAGTTGGAAATCCATGTTGAATGTCACACATTGTAGATGATCCGAGCATTCAACAACTTCCTTAGTTATTACCGAATCAAATGCTCAAGCATCAGATGAACTTTCCGCAACCTATATTGGAAAGGATTGACCCCTTCTTTGATTAGAATAACTTGTTGGATTATTCATGTGTCACAAGTTTTAATTTCATCATACATCTATGTGAAAAATATCAGTACTTCTTGAAAAGGTGGACAGATTCTTTCCGCTCTTGAGGTGTACAATAAGTACCAAGATTAAGAAACTTTGGATAATTTTTTGTGCCAAGATTGATCGGTTCTTGTGACAAGGTTGAACTATGAGTTTTTACATTCACCAGTACGTGGAAATGATTCTGCAAGTATCGTACCCTTAGGCATGGGGTTCTCTTTACTTGCTTGAGTCACATCTTGCATCACTTTTTCATGTTCATCTTCGTCAATGGCTACATCCTTGAACACATCAGCGTTTGCTATGAAATGTAGTATATGTTGCTTATCATTGAAAATGGGAAAATAAGAGATAATTTTAGGCATAGATGGTTTTTAAATAAGCTCAATAGAAAAACCAACCTGAAGCGCTAACAACCTAGCAACAACATTTGCTAATGCATCAACAGTCACATTGTGTATTCTAGGAATAGAAACAATATTGAAATATTGAAAATGTGAAATTAAGTGTCATACCTCATGTTGGTAACCTTTGATTTTAGGTGACACACAATATATATTATTCCACACCTATCTTATGACAATCTTAGTGTCACATATTTCTTTAAGAATCCCCACTTTGAGTTCAATTTTTTTATGGAGGCCCAAGAAAAGTGCTTTGTATTCCGCGATGTTGTTAGTGCACTCAAATTCCAAGCAGAAAGATATTAGTTGTTTCCTCTATTGTGGGTCTACTAAAACATAACCATCTCGAGAGCCTTCCTACAACTTTGAACCGTTAAAATAAAAAATTCAAGCATAAAAAATACCAGAGTTATATCCTACACTAGTACTACTAATATCTACTGTACATGTCATTTCCACCAATTGGACTAGAAAGGAGTTCCAATTGTGTATCTAGTGGGACTGGGGAAGGCTAAGCAGGGTAATATCCAAGGTTAATTTCGAAAAATTAAATCTATGAAATAAACAAGCTTATTTTTCCCTTTGAAGGGTGTGAGAGTGTGTTTCATGTAAGGGTCTGATTCTACCTAAATATGGTTATTCCCGCCCTTGTAATGAAGCTAGAGATGTAACCAATCAGTAGAAAAATACCCTTGTAATTTTCTTGACCAGTCTCTTCTTAGTAATATACCATAGGCTTTGGGGATGTGCATAATCACTATGTTTATACATTGGTGAGCTCGGTGCTCATATGATACGCGAATAATAAGATTCTTGAGTTCATGATAGCTTGAACACGAGACTTATTGAGTTCAATAATTTGTGCATCATTTTTATGCCATTTGGCATTATTTTTTTGGTGACTGATAATGGCATTAAGTTCATAGATGCACCAAAATTGAATAAACATTTATGGACATTATAATTGAAAATTTCAAAATTCAATAAAAACGGAGGGCAAAGAGTGTTAGCCTCTAATTTTATATCATTAACAACTGATTCCAGGTGACCAAAAGACATACCAGACACCTTCTGCAAAGAAGAAGCATTATCACTTGATGAAGGTTGTGTAAGGGATCAGACAAGTAGTTCCCATTGGCTTGCTATTCTTGTAAGATTTAAAATTGAGATATTCATGTGAGCTTTCTTCATGTCCTCCACTATATTGTAATCCAATGTTTCATATGCAACATACATTATTGAAGCATCTATAGGAGTGTCCTTGTTTGACACTTTCAGAAGGGTAGACTTTATTTTGCACCGAGATGAGTGCTTTTTTCCATAGCAGTTATTCTAGATTTGCTCTGAGTGTTATGAGTAGAGTTGACAGGTAGTTCATTTTTTTTTAGCAGGTTTTCCTTGAATTTCTACCTCATCATGTCATGTTCATAAATAGTCGCTTGACTTCTCAACTTGTATCGACTATTTTTATTTTGGGCTAGGGCCTCATACAATGGTGGTTCTTTGACATTTTTCTTCTTTGCAGTGAAAACACAACTAAAAGTATTCATTGAGTGTCCCATACCCACAGTCTCTTAAGTCATAGAAGATTCTCCCTTTTCTTCAGTCTACTCGTATTAAAATACCATATCAATAATCTGTGCAGCTAGAGCATTCATGATGTGGTTCCATTGTGAGCACGTCTAATATGAATGATATTATTGATGAAAAGAGAAATATTGGTCCATGCCCATCCTTTTGACATTCAACATGATATTTGAGCTCTGCGCAAACTTAGCCCACTGATTACTGTTGCTATTGTTATTACTCCTTCTCAAGAAGCTGAACTTGGGAGGTTTGCTGCTAACAATGGCCTTGTTTGTCCTTTGTTTCAACTCTGCCAACTCATTCGAAAGAGACTTTATGGTCCTGGTCGAGATTTCAATATTAGTAGCTTCTTTATCCTTGGCCTTGTTTGAAGAGGTCTAAGACCTTTTTATAGTCTCCCTAGAGTCTTTAGATGATTCATCATTGACAATGAATTTGATCACAATTCCTTTTCAACTGAAATGGCTTCTTCAAAATTATGCATCAAAGTTTGTTTCAGAACTTGTTTAACATATTGAAAAATGCTTGTCGGCAAGGCAAAAGTGTAGTAATCAATCGTGATTGAGCCATGAGGCTTCGTATCCAGGTGAAATTTGTTCAATATCTGATTGAACCTCCGGTTGAAATACTTAACTTTCTCTTTTTCCCCCATATTTAAATTCCCTAACTCCTTTAATAGCATGTATGGGGTTTTATCATCAGCAAATATTTAAAGGAACAATCTTTTAAACCCCCTCCAATTCTAAATTAAATTTACAGGAAGACTATGATACAAAACATCTACTCTACCATCTAAGGTAAAAGGAAAGAGTTTATATGCAACATCATTATAACGAACCTCAAGAATCTGCAGGTGTAGGTAGAAGTTATCCAAGTGGTCTTCCAGTTTGATCAACTTCTTAGGGTAATATTTTGTTAACAACTTTTCTAGATGTATCGACATCCTATATAAAATTCCTGTAAGAGCGAGTGGGCCTTGAGTCATCCAATCTAGATCTTGGTTTTCCATGTTCTTGTCTTTGTGCTCCTCATCTTTAAAATATGATGTATCCTCTTCGTGACCTCTTATTGCATGGAGAATTTTGTCGAAGAGAACAATGTTATCCTCATATCCTTCATTTTAGGGTGGAAGTTGATCTGGATGTTCTGTGTCATCCACAAATTCTACTAACTCTTCAAGGGTGCAGCAAACAAAATATTACACTGTAGAAACCACTATGCTAGTATGAGTTGTTTCCTTTCTCTTTGGAAAATGATGAATATTTTGTGCTCCAAGAATTAGTCCAATAGCCTTCACAAAGCAATAGGTTATAGGTCAATTTTCCCATATTTTTTCGTAAGTAACTTTTCAGGTTGATTACTGGCCTCGTTGAGAAGATCCTCCTATTTCAGGAATATTATTTAGAGGGGTGTTGGGAATGTTGTTGCCTTATCTAGAAAAAGGATGATGTGGATGTTAGAAGTTATCAAACATAAAAAGTTGGATGCCCCCCTTCTAGCGCTAGAAATTTTGATAGTGTTGGACCTACCAACATTTAAGGGATATCTCTTATATGTGGTCCCAACTAGAAAACACACCATTTGGTGTAGGATCCCCATTAAGAATGAGGCGCAATTGTCATCTACTTAAATATTTTCCTTGGAATTACCTATCAGCAAGAGAGGAATCGAATATGTGACTTTAAAAATCAAGTAAGTGTTTGTGGCGAATGTTGAGTTGCAGGTACATCTAGGTTCTTTTACTATGGAGGAAGGAGAAAGCAAGCCTCTAAGAGAGAGGTAATAGTACCACCCTAGTAAGGGTACACACAAACAAGAAAGATTCATCTAAAATCTAGCGGAATATTCCACAAATATGCAACAATTATTACAACCACTACAACATGTTCTTAATATGATAAGCACTAAAATAATTGAAATAGTTCAACTACTTTAGTACAAGTGAAAGCAAGCATGAATCATAAACATTTATAAAACACTATTATAAATATTCACAATCCATGCATGAAAAACGTGCTGCCCATCAAGCTTCGACTATTAAGTAAAAGTCCCAAGATGCATGAATACAATGAACAACATTTTCTCCAATGGTCGAGTGTTCGAGCCACTACTTTCTCCTCAAAAGTACTAACATTGCCTCTTTGATGCCTTATGGCAGAAGCTAAAATGAAAATTCCTTTGCTTGTACAACTAGGGTGTATATACACAAATGGGGTGATCCTTCACCTTCCTTGTGACTCTTAGACTACCCTCATGATTGTTTGACTTCCCATATACTTTTTGACTCGTACATGACTTTTTACATTATGTTCATGTCCTTTGGACGTCCACTTTACAATACATTTCAAATCAGAATTTACATAATTCACAAACTGATGTAGCATATGATAACTCATGACATGACATGACATGACACGGATGACATGAAATGCGTGATGACTCACGACATGATATGACATGACACAGATGACATGGAATGCATGATGACTCATGACATGACATGAAATGACATGACGTGGATGACATGGATTGCATGATGACATGGAAATGTCAATCCATTCTTTGTTGGTGCTCTTTTGTGTCCTATTGATGATAGAACATGATCTCTTCTTCCACCTCTATATGGCTTAGAGATGGGGAGTCGTCAATGTTATCTAGATCTTAGCTATTGTCATGATCTGATGTCCCTTTTCTTCCTCTTGATCGATCAACTTTCAATTGCAAGTACATAAGTGTCTTCTAGTATGACCTCCTTCTCTATCTCCTTCATTATCATCCTGTCATAGCAGGATAGAATACCTGCGACTACAATTCACTCATGAAAAATGACATTAGTCGAATAAAACCCTAGTCCAAGATGCAGCATGATGATCCACTAACTGAGCTGAAACTGGATGGACAATTAAGAGAGAGGATCAGGAGTTGCACAATTACACAACTTAGGCAATCAAGGGTCAAGAATGAGCCTTGAGACTATGCGATCTGTATTTCAGCCTACATTGGGCTTGAAAACTGCATAATTGAGGGGTTCAAGAAGCTAGGAGGAGGGCTTTAGCACATAGCTTGCCCATTGTGCAATTATGGAAGGATAGAAGGACAAGTGATTGCATAATTATGTTGTTCAAGAGCTTAAGGGTAAGGCTTAAGGACTAAAAATATGAAATTTTCAGTTCAGGCTTGTTTGGAGGGAAATATTATGTAGTTCTAGAGCTTAGGGGTTGGGCTTGAGCAATGAGATTGCAAAGTGCACAATTTTGGGAGGTAGAAACTGCACATCATGCAGTGCCAAGAGACAAGGCTTCTGCTTGAGGACTGAGACGACATAGTGCACAATCAAGGGGTGATGAGCCTCATAAATGGGTAATTATATGGGGTCATTTTACCTCCTAACCTAGTCAAATCAACCATTCTCTTATCTTATTGTATGATTTTCCGATTATATTTATGCTTATGGAGTGAGTTGAGTTAGTTATGATGCCATGTGGTCTAATATGTGTTTAATGCAGATTATTGATGAATTTCGAGGTCAAAGTCAAGGATCTAGTGGAAAAATGGAAGCAATAACTTGAAGTGGACAAAGGAGAGGACTTATAGGAGGGAATCCCCCTCATTTATTACTCCTCAATTTAAATTTCCCTTCATTCAGCTCAGAGTACAAGCAGTCGAATCATGCACTAGAAGGCAACCGAACAAGTGGAGGATGATTGATGATTATCTCGAGTTTTGGGAGCCAAGCCTCTCTGATTTTAAGGAATCTATTGATAGCTTCATTTGTATAAGTAGAGAGGCTTAGGGCCTGACTAGGGTCAGATTTTTGTTGGATTTTTGCTTATGTAAACTTTAGTCAACTTCGAGCTTATTTTTTGTGACAGTTTCATGTAATCTTGATATCGTTTTGGAAATAAAGATGGAATCCTTTTCGAGTTAGCACTGAGTTACCTCAGAGGGCTGAAGCTTTTGGATTAGGGCCCAATACAAGCAACCAAGATCCTCTTTACTTGTATTTTTATGTTTTATTTCAATCTGTATATTAGGTTGTTGTTAGATGTATTTATTTTATGGTTAAGAATAGGTTGCTTTTGATGATTCAGTAGTTTTCTTCCATTTGTGCTTTCTATGGAAGGTTAAGTAGTGATAAATAGAAGATTCAAAAGGCTATCAAGAGTGCCTTAGCCTCTCTTCCTCCCTTTGGGACAATGATTTGAGGCAAAGACCCTTTTTCTGCCCCAAAAACACAGATTTTCCTCATTCATAGAACTTCTAGTGTTTGGAGCTTTTTAGTAGGTTAATAGTCTAGTTTTGCTTTGCTTCATATTTTCTTCATCATGCTCACTTCTTTATTTGTAATAGTCTTCTTTCATGCTTTCCTTTCTGGCAGCTTTTCTCAACATTGCCTTTCATAGATCATAGCTTAGACTATTTTGATGAAAAACTCTATTTTCCTAGATGCACACATTTCATTGTTTGCTTGACTTCCTTGGTTGATTGCCAGTTTTTTTATGAAACAAATCTCTTCTAGTAGTAGGCCAGCCTATCAGCCATTCCATCCTCCATCTGATCCATGCCCTACATTTCTCCCAAGTCTCCCCTCAATTCTTCCTTAGTTTCCTACATTTTCCATAGAACTTCTTCCTCTCTCCTTGAGAAAACCCAATCATCTTTCTCTCCCCTGGTGATTCTTGGTAGAACCTAGGTGCCCTAACACCACATTCCAACCTTCATCCACCTTTTCCACCCAATTTCACACCCTCAAAATAGTGGAAACTACTCTCGACCTCCTCCTATAGGCCTCCTATAGTTGCCCTATTTTCCTCCTGTAGATTTCCTGTGTCCTCCTGTAGATTCTCCTGTAGGCTTTCTTTTGAAGGCTGAGCATGGGAAAAGCCTGCAAAGAGCCACTTGAGACATCCTAGGACCCATCCACACCATCCTACATCCTCTCAAGTCCCAAAACCACCCTCCAACACCACCTATTCACTGCCACATTCACACATAATAAATTACATGCATGTCAAATTCACATAAAAATACATAAAAATCCAAAAATATGTATTTTGCTTATTTACTTCTAGAAATAGCATAGTTAGATGTTGTTTACCTCCTTGAGCAGGTAATGGAATTCCTTTCATGGCTTTCATAGTTCTTTCTGTAAAAGTAGGATTATTTGGTTAATTAGGGTTTCTAGGTTTGCTTTACATTTCAATATTTCTCCTTTTTGTAGTTAGTGTACATCTATAGAGTAATTTTTCTTTCCTTTCATCACACATAGAGCTTCTTCTAGATTCCATAGGAGTTGGCTTGAGCTGCTAGTGATCTTGCACCGACTGACCAAATGACAACCTGCAGTGAGAACTAGCACTTGTGCATACAACACCGATGCTTCCATGTTTGTACGAACTACCGGGTTGATAAGAGTAAACTAGGCAGCCCAAGAGTTGCAGCATTATTGCTACAATACTGGTGCTCACCACTTTTTGGCACCATTTCCAGGAAAGTGTTAGAGTATTCTGTGATTACCGCTTTCTTCTATTTTCTATTGCAACATTTTGCTAATAGTTTATTTCAACAAGAGTAGACTAGTCATTTATCTTCTTTCAAGTTCTTCATTTCCTTGCTTTCCTTTCAATTCTGCAAATTTCATTTGAGCAAGTTCATTTCAGTTAGTTGCAATTTGTTTTGTTCAATAAATTTCGGTTTCTACAGGTACTATCAGTGCGGGGAAAAAGAAACAAAAACCAACCAAAAAATATTTCCTTTCATGCCTCGTAGGAATATAGATAAATCAGGAAAATTTTTGCCCAACACCCCCACTGCTTCACACAGTCAACCTTCTCTCTTCTTCTGTGGCTACAATCAATAAGAACCCTTAGGTGAACATCCAAACATATTTGAAGAACCTATAGGGGCAGAACAAGAAGAAAACATTCCTCTAGAGCCAATGGCTGGAAACAGAAATGCTGGGGCAGTACGTTTTCTTCCAACTCATCCATTAAAGGTAAAATTGGAAACATGCTGGAAGACTTCAAGAGTGAGATGTTGCAGATTCTTGCCATGCAAATGGATATCTTACATATCAAAAGAAAACAAGAGGAAGAAGAGAGGGATTTAGCCATTTTTTTCCCTAGATGCACCAGGAGGCATCCCAGGAATGAATGTCCATTGAACTCTATAGAGGTTTGTTCAATCTGTGAAGAAAATAATTCTACTGACAAGTGCCCATCCTTGCCCAGACTTAAAGTTGTATACCAAGGGGCTGAAGGAGCCACTGAAAAAATATATTACATAAACCAAAGGAGGTTGCATGGACCTAGACCATATCAGTAGGTGATGCAAGGGACATCTCAGGCATACTACAACCCCAACCAAGTCACATCCATACCTTCTTGGGGCCCCCTTTCTCATCCTTCTTGGTCCTTCACATCTCCATATCATGCCCAACTAAACACCCATTCATTTCAACCCTATGCTCAGCTGCAACCTCAATGGAATGCATCTCATCAGGGGTGGAGGCCCCAATACATCCCTCTTCCCACTCTTCTGCCTCCACCACTTGCACAACCACAACCCCATCCACATCCATCTCAAATATACACTCCCACTCGACTACCTGTACCACCATTTTCAAACCCACACATTGAAGTAGCTCAACCCATTTACAATGTTGAGGTACAACACTTCCAAACAAATCCTCTTGAGCTCAATGGTATTCACCATAGCTCAGGAAGAGTATATCAAAAAAGAGATTATATTGATATCATTGAAGGACCACACCTAGAAGAAGAAGATTCAAAAGAGAAGATCAAAGAACCATGGGCTACACTTGATGAAGAGAAGACATCAAAATCAATGATCGAGAGAGCTCCCTCATGGTTACCATCAAATCCTCCATGTATTCAAGAAAAAAATCAACAAAAAAAGGAAGATGTGAAGGTCATGGTAGAAGAAAACATGAAGAATGATCCAGATCAGCGAAAGGACCAAGGACATCACAACTATATTGAAATATGGTTCCAGACAGTCACTAAGTTGCAGCATCACTCTCTTCGTCAACTATGTTTGATCCTTTCAAAGTCAAATCATTTGGTCTCTGAAATCCAGGTACATGTCAAAGCATACAGTTCAAGGCTCCACATCATTTTGCCTATCATCTTTATGTGCACATGGATCCATTGGAAGTATTCTTATACTTGAAAGTGATTTTGTTTTACAAGTAGGGTAGGGTAGGAGAAAAAAATGAAAAATAAAAAATAAAAAATAAAAATCTAAGTTGAAAACCTTCTTGGAGGCACCTCAGATCTGCTCATTGATTGAAAACCTCCATGAGGTAGTCAATGGCTTGGAAAAAAGAAAAAATAGAGAAAAAAGATCCTAGGTGAAAACCTCCTTTGAGGCACCTAGGCAGACCTACTGGTTGAAAACCTCATTGAGGCAGCTAGTAGGCCTAGAAAAAAAGAGAAAAAATAAAAATACTTGCTCCATGCATTCATGTACTCTGCAACATCTGCAAGCAACAAGAATAAGTTGGTACCAAAAGGAAAATTGGTCAAGCCTAGTCAAAAGAAGTCAAATTTTGACTTTCTCCTACTTCGCTCAAATGCTCCAACAAGGCCAAGGCCATGCCAATCCATCACCATCATCTATCTTCACCATCCACCCATCATTCTCGAGCTTCTACCACTCACTTTCCTTGTTTTCCTAAAAAAACTACAAGATGCTCTGTTTTCTGATAGAATACAAAAATACATAGAGCAGAAATTTGTTTTGTCCCTAACTTGAAAACCGTACATCCATTTAAAAAATTGTTTCATGGGGATTTGCATATGGATGATGGTAACATGCTCAGGCAATTTCAGAAAATTCTAGTGCATGGTTACCAAGAAATTGGCCTCCATCACCTTCAACCATTTGTTCATTTTCTCAATATCCGTGCATCCATTTAAAAAACTGTCTCATGGAGAGATGCATATGGATGATGGTAACATGCACAAGCAATTTCAGAAAATTCCAATGCACGATTTCCAAGAAATCGGCCTCCATCACCTTCAATAATTTTTAGTTTTTCTCGAGATCCATGCATCCATTAACCAATTATTTTCTATGGGGAGGTGCATAATGATGATGGAAACATGCTCAGAAAGTTTCAAGTCAATCCAGTCTACCGTTTGGGAGATATGGACAAAACAAGTCACTATCCTGCAAACCCACAAAGCTCATCCCATAGAAGTCCAACACCAGCAGCAACAAACAGCACATCCAAAGGATTAAAAGGCACATGCAGCTTAGATCCAGAAAAAGAAGAACCTACAAGAAGACACAACATCATAGCATGCCTAAAGGGAAATGAAGGCATGTAGCAGTGAAAGCCACAACACCTCACAACAAACACACTCGGATCACAGGTAAGTAACTAAGTCACTCCTTTGTTTGCATTTGTGTAATTATAAGTCATGGAAAAGAAACGAGGTGGTTGAGGTTGAATGAGGGAAAGGTGGCCAGTTAACTTGGCCACCTTTAGTTAGTTGACTCCACTTAACTGAGATGTCACCCACATGTGCGCACAGTCAACTCCAATAAAAGATGCCAAGGACAGGTAGTGGGAGGAAGAGTTAACTTCAATTCAATAATGAGGGATGATTACGAGGAGGGGCCATGATGACCAAGCAGGTGGGGACCAACGGTCCTAATCTGGGCAACGTACACCTTGCCAGCTCAGCACTCATCACCGAAAATAGTCATAAAAGGTAATGAGCACTCCTCCCCAAGCATTCTCACCACCTTTTCCTTCATTCTCTCCTCATAACTCAGCTACAACAGTCTCCTTGTGCCCCCACAGCCTCAAAACCACTGTCCTCCATCGATCTCTCCCATATTCTTGCTCTTGGCCTTTTCTACAGGAGCACCTACAGGTTCTACAGGAGGGGCAACAAGGTTCTACAGGAGGGGTAGTGAGTCATTTTGAAGGGAGAAAACATGATTTTTAGCATGATTTTTGGTTTAAAGAGGGAGGGTTCATGCATTCCTCCCTATTGAATATCAATATATGAAAGAACTGGTTTCAATTTGAGGAGGAAATATATTCTTAGGAGAGGAGAAAATACATATAAACAAAATTCTTCTTATTTAAAAAAAAACAAAAAGAGTCTCCTTTGTTTCTCTGTTTTTCTCAAAATTCTCTGTCTCCATCTCCATATTTTGTTTTCCAAAAGAGTATAGAAAATATGACAAGAGGGTTAATGAGAAAGGAGCCCACTAACTCCACTAGACTCCATGCACATCCTCAAGTTTCCCATTACCATTGAAGATTCACCATCTGCCAAGGTGAAAGAATCTCCTTCCAAGACACCTGTAACCTATGAAAGGGGGAATCCGTTATCTTCTACATGGAGGGAAAGGTAGTACTATAGGACCCAAAACCAGACCTACAGGAGGCTAATATAGTCCTACAAGAGATACTGTCCAAACTATAGGAGACCCAAAAGCTTGAGAAAAAGATAGAAGGACAGCCATAGGTGAAAGAGGAAGCACAAGAGCTACAAGAACCTGATCCCCAACCTAGTCTTGCCTCTTGTTATAATCTACTTGAGGGAGGCAGGATAATCCCACTAAAATTTGCAATTCCACTATTTTTTGAATTAGAGAAAGAAAGAGTGAGAACACATAGGTGGATGTAGATAGCCAAATCCAAAGGAGTGAGGATGTTGGCCATATGGAAAACAAACTCAAGGAAATGGGCAGAGAGTTGAGTTCTCTTAGAGATAGGGAAGACATTACAAGAAGCCACCTTGACACTGAAAATGAATTACTAAGGAGGAAGCTACAAGAGAAAGGGACCCGGTTGGCATGCATGACCAGCTTATCCATGGAGGCATTGCAATGCAAAACACCAGCCAAATCTTATGACCTCTATCTGAAGGACAAATGGCTTCAATTCCAAATAAAGACTTTGGCACAAAGAGACACAATTCCTTTCCAAGATTACAAGAAGTTTATGGATTTGTGTGACCAAAGCACCTCATAGGATAAGGAAAATATGGCAGAATTCTACCTACATAACATGACCCTCACAGACATGAATGTGTGGGACTCCAATGCCAAGATAGGGGACCTGCAACTTATGGCCGTGGCCTCATGGATGAACCATGAAGAGTTGAGGTTAGAAAAAATAAAAATATTGATGATAAAAGAGAAAAATGATCCATTAATGATAAGAGCTAAGCCATCAGATCCCATGGCACTCATCAGCACACACAACCTGCTTGTCAATGATGCTCATATTTTCCCTAGATATCTAAAAAATCAGGTAGAAGCCATTGCACACTTTGAGGATATGAAAAGGCTACTTGGGGATGATTGTGTGCATGCATGCATGAGGAGATGGAACACCTTACCAAACAGTCTGCAGATCAGGGAATATCATTCCCCCATGAGGTTGAAGGAGGCATTAAGAAGAGTTCCAATGTACAAGCACTGCATCCATAGGCTAAAGGTCAACTGGATTGGCCTCAAACTGAGTCCCCCATTGTTGTTAGGCATGCTGGAAGGCAGAAGAGAAGAATAAGAAGAGGAGCATTGGGAAGAGATAGACAAGAAGGAAGGATTCTATGAAAAAGAATATTATACCACATCGGAAGTCTAGGATGTTAGGGAGGCCACCAGGGCCATAAAACATCAGGAGATGGACTAAGTTGCTGAGAGGATGAGCAACACAGTAAGTAGGGGGGTGATGATGATCCTCATAAATGGGTAATTATATGGGCTCATTTTACCTCCTAACCTAGTCAAATCAACCATTCTCTTAGCTTATTGTATGATCTTCTTATTATATTTATGCTTATGGAGTGAGTTGAGTTAGTTATGATGGCATGTGGTCTAGTATGTGTTTAATGCAGATTATTAATGAATTTCAATGTCAAAGTCAAGGATCTACTGGAAAAATGGCAGAAATAACTAAAAGTGGACAAAGGAAAGGACGTATAAGAAGGAATCCTCCTCATTTATTTCTCCTCACTTTGAATTCCCCTTCATTCAGCTCGGAGTACAAGCAGCCAAATCACGCACAAGAAGACAGTCGAGCAACTGGAGGATGACTGATGATTATCTCGAGCTTTGGGAGCCAAGCCTCCCTTATTTTAAGGAAGGTATTGATAGCTTCATTTGTATAAGTAGAGAGGCCTAGGGCCTCACTAGGGTCAGATGTTTGTTTGATTTTTTCTTATGTAAACTCTGCTCAACTTTGAGCTTATTTTTTGTGACAGTTTCATGTAATCTTGCTACTGTTTTGGAAATAAAGATGGAATCCTTTTCGAGTTAGCAATGAGTTACCTTAGAGGGTTGAAGCTCTTGGGTTAGGGCCCAATCCATGAAACCATGCTTCTCTTTACTTGTATTTGTATTTTTTATTTCAGTCTGTAGATTAGGTTGTTGTTAGATGTATTTCTTTTATGGTTAAGAATAGATTGCTTTTGATGAATCAGTTGTTTTCTCCCATTTGTGCTTTCTATTGTAGGCTAAGTAGTGATAAAGAGAAGAGTAAAAAGGCTAGCAATAGTGCCTTGGCCTCTCTTCCTCCCTTTTGGACCATGATTTGAGGCAAAGACCCTCTTGCTGCCCGAAAAACACATATTTTCCTCATTCATAGGACTTCTAGTGTTTGAAGCTTTTTAGTAGGTTAATAGTCTAGTTTTTCTTTGCTTCAGATCTTCTTCATCATGCTCACTTATTTATTTTCAATATTCTTCTTTCATGCTTACTTTCTGGCAACATATCTCAACATTTCCTTTCATAGATCATAGCTTAGACTATTTTGATGCAAAACTCTATTTTCCTAGATGCACTCATTTCATTGCTTGCTTGACTTCCTTGGTTGAATGTCAGTTTTTTTATGCAGTAGATCTCTTCTAGTAGTAGGCCAACCTATCAACCATCCCATCCTCCATCTGATCCATTCCCTACAAGTTGTCCAAGTCTCCCCCCAATTCTTCCTTAGTTTCCTCCGTTTTCCATAGAACTTCTTCCTCTCTCCTTGAGAAAACCCAATCATCTTTCTCTCCCCTGGTGATCCTTGGTAAACATTAAGTTCCATAAAACCTCATTCAAACCTTCATCCACCTTCTTGCACCCACTCTCACACGCTCAAAATAGTGGAAACTACTCTCGGCCTCCTCCTGTAGGCCTCCTATAGTTGCCCTATTTTCGTCGTGTAGATTTCATGTGTCCTCTTGTAGATTCTCCTGTAGGCTTTCTTTTGAAGGCTGAGTGTGGGAAAAGCCTCCAAAGGGCCACCTGAGACTTCCTAGGACCCATCCATACCATCCTACATCCTCTCATGTACCAAAACCACCCTCCAAAGCCACCTATTCACTTCCACATTCACACACAATAAATTACATGCATGTCAAATTCACATAAAAATACATAAAAATCCAAAAAGATGTTCTTTGCTTATTTACTTCTAGAAATAGCTTAGTTAGATGTGGTTTACTTCCTTGAGTAGGTAACGACATTCCTTTCATGGTTTTCATAGTGCTTTCTGCAAAAGTAGGATTAGTTGGTTAATTAGGGTTACTAGGTTTGCTTTACATTTTAGTCTTTCTCCTTTCTACAGTTAGAGTAGCATCTATAGAGTAATATTTCTTTCTTTTCATCACATAAAGAACTTCTTCTGGAATCCATAGAAGTTGGCTTGAGCTCCTAGTGATCTTGCACCGACTGACAAAGTGAGAACTTGCAGTGAGAACTGGTACTTTTGCATACAACACCGATGCTTCCAAGTTTGTTATGAACTACCGAGTTGATAAGAGTAAAGTAGGCAGCCTAGGAGTTGCAGCATTATTGTTGCAATATTGGTGCTCACCAGGGGGGATGGATGAAGCTGAGTGGCCTGATTGAGGATTTTTCCCAGTTTTGACTAAGTGTTGGATCAGTGAGATGAGATTTAACAAAATAAAGACTTGAAAATAATCACACACTTAGATTACTTGACAAAACAATGAGGATCATTTTGAACACATGAATAAAATACTTTCCTCAATGTAATAACTTTGTGATGGTTGATAACAAGTGTGACACCAAAGATACACTTTGTGATGATCGTGACAAGATTTGTGCAATAGTGCTTAAAATTTTGGAGATGAGTGCAATAGATTTTTTCATGATGAGAAGAACTCATCTACACAGCAATTACCCTATAAAACCAGCAAATATGGCTTTTGTACAATGTGCGACACTTAACATGCTAGAATATGACACTTTGATCTTCCCACAAATGGGACCAAAACACTTAGAGAAAACATATGTAATGACTCTTAATATCTGCAACAACAACATGCAATATCAAATTTGGCTCCAAAATTTGGATGTAGGCCAAAATTTTGGAGGGTGTTGTTGCAATGACAGGAATAATATACCTCCTATCATCCCCAAGTTCTATGTGTAGTTGGAGGTCCTTTGCCTCCTACTTGCAAAATAAATCCCTATATCATGTCATATGAAATGAGACTTTAGAGTCCAAGTAATATACACTTCCTCATACAATTCTTTCCATGCATCTAATGAGGGTGAAATCCAATTCCAATTGTGATGCAAAAGAATCACCTCTTGCTCCTCCTACAATATTCTTCCCAGATTTATTATGCATATACTTGGTTGCGTAGTGTCCATATTCATGGCATGGAAAACATTTAATTTTGTTGAGATCCTTCTTCTTTCCCTAGTTCTGGCTAGATTATGGCATGACTTGGGCCTTCTTTCCCTTGTATTTATTTGCCTTTCCTACTAAGGAAATTTTTTCTTCCTCCTCAGCTCTGGCTCTGACACCATCTCTAGTGTTTCTTCTTATCTACTCCTACACCAAATCAACCCAAAGTCTCTCGCAATATGGTAGCTTGTCTCTTCCATTAACTAAATCCTAATAGTTGTGCCAGGATTTCGGAAGACCAAGGAGTGCTAAGCTCACAAGTTCAGATGATGGAACATTTTCTCCTACTCCTCCAAGTTCATCTCGAACCTGACTGAATCTAGATAGGTATTGCAGAATAGTTTCATTTTTCTGCATTTCAATGCTCCTGAGTTTATCTCTCAATTCCAATTTTTTCCAACATTGTTTCTTTGGAAGAGATATGTGAGATTTTTCCACATTTCAAAAGGAGTCTCCTTGCCATGCAAGTTCGAAACCACATGATCTCTAACACCCTTTAGAATAATCATTTTGGCCTTTATTATGTCTTTCTTCCACTGTGTAAGTGCTTTTGCAACTAATGCTACAGGTTTTGGAATAATAGATTGTGTATATTCCCATACTCCATTGTCATTTAAGAAAATTTCCATCATGTCTTTCCAAGCACAAAAATTTTAGCTTCCCTCCAATGCATACTCCATCCTCTATCTGTTGAAAAACATTTTTCATGCACTCAAGAGAATCTACACCAAAAACATTGCTAATCAAAATTTATTTGAGAAAATATGTTCATCAAAGTTTCTATGTTGTATTTTGATGCTCTGATACCATGTAGAAATTGCAAGAAATTTTCTACTGCTAATGAAATTGAACTTAAATCAAGAGACAATTTTTTTATACAGCTCTCCAGAAAGGGAAACACATGATAGAAACACATGCAATAACATGCAACCATAAAAATACAAGGAACACAATGATTTTATAGGGGAAACCAACTGGGAAGAATGCCTCCGATACTTTTCATTAATTCAAGTGAGAATATGGAACAATTACAATGTATTGCTTCAATCCTAAAAAAACCCCTACGTTGTAATTCTGATCTCCTACTCACTGACCTGCACTAACCAACAGTTAGCCAATTAAAGCCTTAAACTTCTTCCCATTTCCTTACGCAGTCCTAGAGGAAATTATCTCTCAAATAATAGGGAAATTCCCTGTTTCCTTGCACAAGTTCTAGAGGAATTGACCACCTTCTCAATGCAAAATTTTGTACACTCAAATAGCATACAATTGATAATTACGATGTTCCTTTTCATCCACTTCAACTAGGAAATTAAATTCCATGCATGAATGGGTTTATTTTTAGTAAATTGATGAATAAAATGAGACATCAATGAGTTAACAACTTTTACAAATACTCAACTAGCCTCCTACTGACCCCACTAAAGGCTAGAGCTCAGGTAATTGATTTTAACTAACAATAACTCCACTTGATTGCTAAATTTTAGCAATCAACCCATGTGAAACTCTATTTCTATCCTATAACTTGAATTTACTGAAGTAACTAGCAAAGAAATCTATGTTGCTTCAGCTAACATCAATCCAAGTCATCTTGCTTTTTGTACCTCAATCTGGCACAACTAAAATATCAAAGATTCTTGGATAAGATTTTGCAAAAGACTTCTTTTCCAGTATAGTCATGTTTTTAATCAATGTTGTTTTGAAATAAGGAATTGCTAAGGGGGGGGTGAATCAGTGATTAAGAAACTCTTATTCTTTTTCTTTTTATGCTTACCGTCTCTTCTTATAAACTTTATCTTGTGAGAGAATTCATTCACAAATAAGCTAACCAACAATATTTCATGCACTCATATTCAGGCAACAATCACATGAGCAACACACATTTGACATAGTTTTTTTCACGTGGAAACCCAGAGGGAAAAAACACATTTTTTGTTTGTTTGTTTATGATTAAATTAAGCACCCACTTAACTACATATTTTTGTTTGTGAGCATCCACTCAAAGGAGACAACGACCCCCTTTGTTTATCAAGCACCAACATGACAAGGGGCACCAACTTCTTTAGTATGCAGGCACCAAACCTACCTTTTCTTAGCAAGCACCAACATGCCAAAAGGCACCAACCTCTTTAGTATGCAGGCACCAACCTACTTTTGGTTAGCAAGCACCAACTTTCCAAGAGGCACCAACCTCTTCAGTATGCAGGCACCAACCTTCCCTTGCCACTTTTCTACTATTTCATACAATTTTCAAACTAAAAAGAAAGACACGCAATTATACAAGTAAAATACTAAGAAATGGTTGTCTGCAGATTCAACTTCTACACTATGCTTTCTATGCTCACTTACAGTAGATCTCTTATTGTTGGTCTTAGAAAAACTTCCTCTGCACTTTGCCTTTGCTGTCAAGGGATCTTCACTGACTTTTTTTCAACACTAACCTTTCCATTCTCCCCACAACACTCTTGATGCTCTTGCTACACTATTAGAGAAATTCCTCTTAGGTGATTCAACCTCACTGTCATGCACTTCACTCATAGCTTAATACTCTCACACATACTCAACTCTCCTCTCTTCTCCATTACAGGTGATGGTTTTGTTCTACTGAGGCATTCTACACAAGGTAGACTCTGTTAAATGTCCTTTGGCTTCCTATTTGTACTTAGGAATAGCCTCCCTTGCCATTGTGGCATATCCTATCAGTTTTTAGTCATAGTGCAGAAATAAAGATCGACCTTGTAGTCCTTCATCTTCTAACTGCATGGAGCTCCATGCTGAGAAATTAATTCTCAAATGACCTACACATTGCTTCATGAGTCCCATACTTCCATTTAACTCATTGAAGATATGCATTAGAGCAAAGTGATGGCTTGTATCATCTCAAGGAAGACCCAACACTCCTTCCTGAAGATCTTGGTCCTTTCTTCCTTGACCCAACGATGTTTGATAGTCACCATTACTCCTGAGACCAACTCATCTGCTCTTTCATTCAACTTCGAAGCTACCAACCCATACACCATCAAGTCTCTATACTAGAGAAATTTCACATTGTCACTCCAAAGTGACTATGTTTTGATATTCCTTAGATCCTTGGACCCTTCTTCTTAGACCTTTGTTCTCTGAACCCTTACAATCATGTGCCAGCCCAATATCGAAATCCCTTCTATATCAAAACTTTTCAACACTCCAATTGTTATAGAGTTCCAATGTCTTCAATCCTCTGATTGCTAACTTGATATGACATCATCATTCCACGTGGAGAATCCTTAGTGGTGATATGCGTCACCTGGTTCTGGCCCATTTTCCTACCCAATAATGTTGAATAAGCCTACCATGTGTCTTATTGTAACTCCATGTCATGATGATCTCATCTGCCACTGTATCTTATCAGAGCCAATCAAATGTTGCCATGTGTCCTTGTCGAAGCCAATCACATGATACCATGTGTCTTACTAGAGGAGAGAGATGAGGACCTGCCAATATTGGTTTTGCATCGAAATCCTTTGTTAATCTTCCTTTCGCATTCCTCGATACTTTTAAATTCTTATCGAAACTTAGCGATATTGCAATTTTTTAAAGGTCCCTCAATTGAAAATTTTTGATATTGTGATCCCCAATATGTCGATGATCTGTTACACCAATCTCTAGGATTTCAATATCCTCCAACCTTTGATACAACCTACTTCGATGTATCGCACATCTGATCTTCCGATATCGCTGATATGCTAGCCTCTAACATTGCAATGCACTAATACGCTGACCTTTGATTGCCGCCATGTCAATATGTCGATACATCAGACCTCTGATATCCAATATGTCGATATGCTAGACCACCAATCACTAATATGCCGATATTCTTTCCTAGCTAAGGCTTTAAATCCCTGGACTTCAGGAAGCCATAAATGTTGAGTCAAGAATCCATTTACGGACTTCTAGATATCGTTGGAAATCTTATTCAGAGAAATTTCCAATGGAGAGGGTTCAATGAAGGCTTTGATTCCTTCTACTGCTTTGAATATGACTACAAAATTCTCTACTCATTGACTCCTTGTAAAGTTGAAATCACACCCACCATAATGATCTTCTCCATGAAGCCTACATTTATCATAGGAATCCTTTTGAAGCATGCATTCTTGCCAGTCTAGTTGACATTAGTTCCAACATTCATGCACAATACTAGCACAAGCACCATTAAATGTTTAGCAATCTCCACCTTTGGCATTAATGGAAAGACCATGTAACAACCTCCAAGGTAAATGTGCATATAAAAAACATAATAGGCATAGAAATACAATAAACATATCAACCATGAAAATCCATATATACATCAATACATTTGCACATGAAAATCAAGGAAATGAATTTTTTCCTTAATGAATGCAATGAACCAACTGGAGATGTGTTAGGATATTTTGACACAAAGGAAATAGTTAAGTTCAACTTGGTCTAGTATAGAGTTAGGTATAGAGTTAGGTAAAGTGTGTTTCTTTACCGTTGTACATTTTGTAACTTACAATCCGACGGTCACGATATGTAGTGATCCGATTGTT